>CM039519.1:5974250-6063019 GCA_022433055.1 Begonia peltatifolia | reverse complement strand
ATCACCTAGCAACTTACCGGAAAGCTCATCGTCACCTACACCACGGAACACAAAATGTAAGCCTAATGCTTAGCAAGTATGGAGCATGAATTAAAAATCAATGCACAACTCAATCCCTAACACATGCAGTTTCTACACTTTGTTTCGTTTCGTTTTCATTATTATCATCTTTCTTTCGCGTGTGAGTCAAGTAGGCGCACATCCTGTCCACTGCGGACAGCCACACCATGGCCCACGGAGCGAGATTAGAGGCACAAATCGTGATCACACACGGGACGGCCACACAAAATCTCCTCCCAATAGCGATCATAGAACCCTCTAGTGTTTTCTCACTAGCACGTTAACGACGAGGCGTTCACAAACCGTGTCATCTTCGTACTTTCATCCATGGCAACCCCCTAGTGCTTCTCACTAGCACGTTAACGACGAGGCATTGCCCAGGCGTGACATCTTTTCTTATCTGATTACATTTCATATGCACAATTCAAAACATACCCAAAACTCGTTCTTTCGTAGTTCAAAACCATGATGCATGACAACACATATGTACAACCAACTAACCAAACAACGAAATAACAATCAAAACAAACAAACAATCCTACCATTCCATGGTGTAGGCCCGAAGGCAAACTATAAACAATCCATCACTTACTTGGCGTCCTTGAAATTTTCTCGTACTTCGTAACTTCGTTCTCCAACTGGGAATACCTATAAAATTACACATCTATCAATTCTAATTCGTTCAATTCATAAATTCCTAGCTTGAAAGTCATAACTCATACCAAAACCAAAACTCCCCACTAAACTCGAAATCTCACTCAATTTCCTATCAACTTCAGAAATTCACAACTTCTCCAATGATCGTCCGAATTGGACGATTCAACGTGCTACAAACTCCACAAGACGTCTAGTTTCCAATGCTTCTATCCATTTCCTAATTGGACATCCACAACTTGGTCGAACGGACACCGTTTCAAAATTCATATATTCGGCTAACCACCCACTTAATCTTTCCCATTAAATCTCGTAATCTACTTTTATTTCTAGCTTAGGCACCAACATGTGGATAAAAATCGACTCTACATTCAATTTCCCTTATCTCCCTCCTAAGTTTTTACCAAATCACTCAATACCCTCACTAACTCTGGTTTTAACACTCGAAACAGCTAAAGGACTAACTAACTAAAACATACTTTAGAATTTGAAGATTCACAGAAGAACGGAGGAGAATCGTCGAGGGCTTCACACGGGAGAGGAGAAAAAGCTGAAGGAGTTGCGTTGGAGAATAACACCGTAAGGTGTTTTAGCTTCTCTTCATTTTTTTTTAATAATAATAATAATATTTTAATTACTATTTTGCCATTAATCCTTAACCGTTTAGTAAATCTGTTATATGGTCCGAGTCCAGTTGGATTCTTAAATTTTTCTATTCCCCATTAGTTTCAAAATAATCTTTTACTTACGGGCAGAAATTTTTCGTTATCAATTCTGACCAAAACTCTACCGATTATAACTACAAAAATTCAAAATTAATTGAAATGGAAATTTTGGTTGCTATAGTAATACTTATTACTATCCAAGGTTCCTCTAAAATAAGGTATACCATAAGGTTTACGTACTTCGTGGTGACATTTGGAAGCTCTGTGGTTTGGTTGTCTCGGGGGTTCGGTTTTCCTCATTGGCGTGATTCGTTAAGAAGGTTCTCTATGGTGGCTAGGTCCAGTATTATCCAAAATAAACTTCATACTTAGGCTTAAGTCCTTAGCTTGTTGGCCTAGGTCATTAAACTCTTTGGTTAAACTTTTAATTTGTTCTTGAACACTAGGCATATATCATGGTTCGCTTATTGACCAAAATATTTGGTTTGATTCATGGATAATTCTATTTCTTGCCTTATGCTTTAATTCCTAAGGGTTTGAAAAAAGCGAAGAGAGCCTAACTAATGTATTATCCTAATTGTTCATGCAATATTTCAGTTTCTATATCTATTTTTTTTATAACTAATCATAAACTAACACTAATGATTATGCAAACAACAACTAATGAATTAAAATGACAAATTTAATGTCACAAAATGTAACACCCAGTTTTTTTCGTTTAAGCTAATTTTAGATTTACGAAATTGTAATCGACAGAGTTTTGGTCGGAATTGTGAGTGGAGAGTTTCTACTCCTAAGTAAAAGATTATTTTGGGACTAATGGTGAAGGAGAAATTTTAAGTTTTTATTGAACACAGACCGTATAGCAGATTTATTAAATAGTTAAGATTAATTATATTAAATAATATAATAATTATTTTTTTATAAAAAAAGGGGGAGAAAGAGCACCATCGGTGTTCTCCCTTCCCCACCCCCCCTCCTTGCGTTTCTTCTTCCCCTTTTGCATCTCTCTGTCGATTTTTTCCCAGCGACGATCTCTCCGTTTCCTTCTGTTATTCTTCAAATTTTAGGTAAGTTCTAGTAGATAGTTAGTATTTTAGTTGTTTTGCGTGTTTAAATGAAGTTAGAAAGAGTATTGTATAGTTTGGTGAAAAACTAGGAGGGAGCTGTGAGGAATTGAGGTTAAAATTTGATTTCTACTAGTATGTTAGTGTTAAGATAGAAGTAGGAACAAGTTTCGGGATTTTAGGGGAAAGATTGAGCGTGGGGGTAGCGGAAATGCTCGAAGTGTGGAACAGCTTCCGTTCGGTCGCATCCGGCCAAGTTGTGGATGCCCAATTAGGAAATGGATGAGACTATTAGAAACTAGACGTCTTGTGGAGCCTATGGCACTTTGGATCGTCCAATTCGGACGAATATTGGAAAAGTGATGAATTTTTTAATGTCAGTCGGAATTTGAGTTAAAATTTTGATTTAGACCGAGTGAGGGTTTAGTTATTGTTTTTTTTGTCTTCTTTAGAGTTTTACGAAGTTAACAGAAAGTAGAGCTAATAGATACGTAGTTTTATATGTTTCCCCCAGTTAACGTACGAAATTGCGAAGTACGAGTTTCTATGACGCCAGGTAAGTAATGTAGTAGGAGTTTTGCCTTTGGGCCTACATCACAGATGCATTGCACGTTTACTTTATGTTATGCTTTTATGGTTGTGCATCATTGTTTTAAAGTAGGAGAACGAAACGAAAATAAATTTACATGTTTTACGAACTGAAACAGTAAGATATGAGGAGACGAACGAAATGAGAAGATATGTAAGAAGATAATAAATGTGAAGTTGAGTGGTCTTGTCCAGTGAGGTGGACCGCGAGGTATATCACTCTTCCTCGGCTTTACGTGCTGACCTTGTCCAGTGAGGTGGACCCCGAGGTGTGTCACTTTACTAGATCGAGTTTGGCCTTGTCCAGTGAGGTGGACCGCGAGGTGTGTCATCTCGATCTAGCACATAAAGACGAACTCAGTAATAAGAAGATAAAGAGGATGTAAGAAAAAGACGAAAACGAAAATAAAGACGAAACTGTAGAAACTGCATCTGTTAGGATGTATTTGTTTACAATGTTTTGTTTTTATGCATTACTTATTTAGTATTAGGCTAATAGTTGAGTTCTGTGATGTAGATGACGACGCAGCAGCAAGTGAGTATCCCGAGCATGCCTAAGACTAGGAGGCAGTTGGAGAAGGACGCTCGTGGGATGATTTGGCCTACTGTTGGGGCGTTTTGACCAGGGGGAACGTAGGTATGAGTGGTGAGGTGTTTTGAGTCAAATCGAGTCGTTTTGATGTACAATTGAAGATTTGAAATGGGTATTGAATATTTTGGTGTGTGTAGTAGGTTTGTAAATTGAGTGGAGAAGCAGATGTTAGAGCATGTGTTCAAATTACACCTGAGTTTTAAAACCGTGACCGTTTTAGTTGATTTCTGTCAACTTTTTGGGGGCTAAGTGTCGACCGATAGGCTTAGTGGTCGACCAAACCCGGCAGGTGTAGACCGTGTGGGTCGACCTACTTGGACATAGAGCAATAAAGTGTCGACCGACACACATAGGTGTCGATCGATAATGTAAAGCAAGCAGAAGTGTCGAACTCGAGGATCAATCGACGCGGACAGAGAGGGTCTAGGTGTTGACCGCCAAAGGAAGGTGTCGACTGGTCTGAGAAGTGAGTAACAGAGGTTGACCGCGAGGGTCGACCTGTGCCGGTAGAGGCGAATGAAGTGTCGATCAGGATAAAAAGGGGTCGATCGAGAATGAGTTTTGTGTTTTTAAAATTTTGAGTTTCATTCAAAATGATTTTTCCGAAAGTATTCTGCTGCGAGGTTTTCAGTCGATTTTAAAATGGTCGTTTTAAGTTGAAAAACAAATTTTAAAATTTTTAAAGAATTTGATTATAGGATGTGAGTGATGGTGACGAGTAGTAGTAGGTAGCCAACCGGGAATCGGGATGGATAATCTGGGGCGTTACACAAAATTCGACCAAGGTGCACATGTGATAGAAAACAGAAACAATCCAAAGTGGCAATTGCTTTTAAGTGTTGTGCTTTTACTTTTCAATTTTATCCAAAAACAGCAACACGCCAAGTTCAATTATATTTTTACCAACAAATAGCATATGTTCCATTATGCTTCAACTTATCCTAAGTTCAGATGATATAATATCCATGCTTCAACAATGAAAAATGGCAAATAGAACACAAAATATAAAGCATTTCTCGGCTAAGGTCACAAAACAGTTTTCATGCATGCTTGCATTTTTTGTTTTAATATGCTTAATGGATTTTCAATTTAAAAATTCAGCAAACAAGATTAAAATAACATGGTTTCATCCTTACAATTTGGTTAGCATATAAAAAAGAATAGAGAAAGTACCAAACAACAAAAGTAGATAGCTATTTTAAGAGTTGTAACTTTTCAAGATAGGTTGGTCCATTTTTGGCAAAAACAAGAATCATGTACTTGCAACTCAGATATAGATCAGATTTTTGAACTAATGTTGATGCATTAGCTATTAATTAAATCCTTAATCTTCAGGTGATGATGGTGATCAAATCAGTTAACAAAACAACATATATAATCACATATACTCAAGCTAATCCTCAGTTTTTCTAAAATAGATTGTGTACCACTTTAGCCAACAAAAACAGCAAGCCAAAAACATGATTTAAGATGGTAAACTTTCATACTCAAGTCTTAACAATCTGTTAGATGTGCTGTAAAGATAAATACTCCGTAGAATTAAAATCACATAAACAAACATAATAGATTACAACAAACAGAATGCTAAACACTTTAAGCACTAATTTCAGTAAACTAAAATGCAAGATTTATGATGTTAAACTTCCATGCTCAGATCTTAAAATTTTAATAAGGGTTCTGGAAATAAAACACAAAAGAAATAAGCAAGAACAGCAGCTAACATAACAGGGTTTTATGCAGCAAAAGAAAACATAACAAATGCAGCAATTTTCTGGTGTGATAAAACTTATCTGAAATGAAAGACAACGTGTAGCTATGTAAACATGAATGAAAAAGCAAACTAGCACAGCTACTAGCACAAAAGGGAAGTTATCTTAACTCTGATACAACATGATGTGCGCCAAGCCTTGCTAAGGTCGCATGTCACCCACAAAACAAAACCGGTTAAATCAAGAGTGCTCGGCTAGACTGAGAAAGCAATAAAATGAACATAAAAGATGAACAAGTAAATGAAGTCCAAATGGGATGAAATTTTAGAGGTAATTCTATTTATAAGTTAGGTGAATTCTTTTCAAATTTCAAGGCAAAATATGAAACGAAAATAAAGTTATGCAAATAAATTCAAATATCGTACGATGAGCAAAGATTAGAGCTCTCGGCAAACAATCTTCCAAGGAAGATTCACAGAAAGAGAAAACCGGTTAATGGTCGCTTTTTCTTGCCACAAACGCTTCAAGAGTTAAGAGAAAAGTGTAACAAAGACTCAGCAAGCAATCATGGGCTTGTGAGCTTGGTAGGAAGTGCACTCCTATCGGTTTTCACTCAACCAAGGCTTACCTAAAAGCTTTCCTCTTCTTTGGTTTTCTTCCTCAACAACAAAAGCTATTTTCATTTAACAAAAATCAATCTTTACAATCACCAATAGCCATGTATTTATAGACCTAAGGATGGCTGGAGGTTTGGTTAAGTTTGAGGTCTCTGGATGAGATGAGCTTCAAGGTAGTCTTCAAGCTTCCTTGGATAGTCGAGATTTGGCATGCAATTTGATCCAATGGTTGAGGGCAGCCATGTCACCAATCCATGTCGTTGTTCAAGAAAGAAAAGTTCAACAAAGCATCTTCATTTGGCAGCACATGACTCGGCCAACGGGGTAATGGTTTTCACTCTAAAAGTGGTGCCAAAGTGGGATAGTTTTCTTCATGGTCGAAGCTTCTTCCATGCTTTCCATGCATTTGTGATTTGAACCAACTCCAAACCATCTTCTAACCTAACATTCATCTAAGACTAATACCTAATCATGCATGCATTATTTAAAATTACAATAATGCTAATGTTTGCCAACAAAATACAAATAAATGTCAAAGTTTGCCAAAACATAAAAATAAAGGTGCTCGGTTACAAATTTGCATTAAGGGAGATAAATTCCCTCTTTGATCTTGATGCGCTTCCTCCTCCAGAGACTTCCATGCTAAGGTTGCTCTTTGTACTTAAGCTTCCACTCCAAGCCTTCAAAGAAGTCTTTACTGACAAAAGAAATAAAATTGTCAGCAATTAAGTTAAGTAAAGTTTGAGCCTTGGTTTTGGATTGAGTGAGCGGGTCTCGGGGCACATCAACACCGAACTTATAGTTAGAACAAAAACTATTAATTTGATTTTTCAAGTTTGGCTTAAAGAAGATTGAGTTCTTTAGAAAGAATCCAAGAGAAAATTCTCTCAAAAACTCAAAGTTTAATTTATCATAATTGTTTCTAAGGAGTTACCAATATTTTGTTTGAATAAAATACAAATAAACCCAAAAAATAATAGTAAATAGTCTAAATTTTTTCTAAAATATGATAAACCCTAATAAGTGTCAAAATACGAGATATCAACACCCCAAATATCAAAAAATTGAATAAAATATATTTTGGAAAGGTTGGGCACAAATGGTTGCGACTTTGTAGAGGAAGGCTAACTGCTTATTCGTTGGGAGCTGTATGAGCAGTAACGTCCATGTACGGCTCCATGAGAAGGGCGGTGGACAGAAATGGCCTTGTTGTACCTCACTCTCGTCTTCAATGGGTCTGCTCTTTTTTTTTTTTTGGAGAGTACGCCAATATGATCTTAATGAGGTACGGGGTTTTGCATGTGACATTTGTTGGGTTTCCTTCTTCAGGAGCTTGCATCCCAGTATTTTTGTGCAATAAACCCCTTGGCCGAAGACTAGTTGTAGGGGTCCCGCAGAGCTTTTGGAGAAGGGTAGCCTAGTGTGTAAGCACAGCAATGAATTGTGGCGAACCCTCTTCGGGCCACTGCGTTTCCATGCATTTTGATCATTTTTTGGCAATCTTTCCTTCATGGCTTAATTCTATATCTTTGTTGGACCATTATTCGTAATTAAAAACTCTTCTGTTACATTTTCAAAGCACAACTTTTAATAAATATTTATCCCAGTTAGGAAAATTTTTTATTGTAGCTTTAATATTTTACCATCCTTAGTTTATGTAAGGAAGAATGCAATGAATGAATGTTGAGTTAAATCTCTTGAAGACAATTCAACTTGACAATTAGTTAATCTTCCCGTTGGTAAACACACAAGTAGCAGCAAGTGGATTTATAAAATCAAATATCATGCGGATGATAACATTGAACGCTACAGGGCATGATTAGTGGCTAAATGATATACTTAAAAGAAATGTGTGGATTATTTTGACACTTTTTCGTATGTCGCAAAATTGGTTATAGTCAAGTTGCTTCTTGCTATTGCATCTGTCAAAAATTTGTTTTTATTCCAATTGGATGTCAGTAATGCTTTCTCGGATTGTGGTCTGATTCCAGAAGTTTATATGGAATTACCAAAAGAGTATATATAAAACAAGGGGAGCAACATTCAAATCTTGTTTGTACTTACGAAAATTGTTATATGGTTTGAAGTAAGCATCTAGAGAGTGGTTTTCAAAATTTTCAACCACCTTGATGTCAATTGGTTTCAAACAATTGTTTTCTAATTCGTCACTCTTTATCCAAAAGAAAGTGGACTCTTTTGTTGTTATTATGGTTTACGTGGATGACATCATCCTTGATAGAGATTGATTCAAAGAACTTAAGAATATCAAGGTATTCCTCGACAATAAATTTAGACTTAAAGACTTAGGTGACGTTCATTTTTTCTTAGGTCTTGAAGTTGCTAAATCAGACAATGGTAATATGTTAAATCATCGTCATTATACTCTGAAGTTGCTACAAGATTTTGGCTCTTTAGGCAACAAACCATCATCAAATCTTATGGATCCAAATTCAAAGTTGCCTGCGCACATAGGTTCATTACTTGAAGTTCCCATAATTTTACAAGGTTAATTGGGAAACTATTATATCTCACATGTACTCGACCAGATATATAATATGCAGTGGGAGGTTTGAGTCAATTTTTAGCTAAACCATGTTCATCTTATTTAAAGGTAGCTTCTAGCATATTGAGATATCTTAAATCATCTCTTGCTCAAGGTTTATTCTACCTAAAGTCATCATCGTTAACAATTAAAGCATTCAGTGTAACACCCCGAGAAACCCCGCGTTCTCGGTGCGCTACAGTGCATCTACACACTACACACACACACTAACACTTGACACAACTAACTCAATTCAATACCCCTTTCGTTTTCAAATCATTTTCAAAAGAACATTTGTGAGTATGAAAATTTTTCGACTCGATTCGAAAAACAACTCGCGTCCCGAAGAAGAAACACGAAGTCCTCAACATAAAACTATGCAGCGGAAAAGAAAACCATTTAAAAACAATTTGAGATAAAACGGTGAGACTTGAAATCCTAGGAAAGAATCCCACGCACCCCATGACCTACCCAGTCCGGTCCCAAGCACTCACGTCCCCACTCCGACACCCCGCGTACACCATCGCGGTACCAACCCAACGTCACTGTATCTCGCGCACGCTCACAGCGCCGCGTGCCCCACGCACCCTGCCTCTGTACAGCACGTCCGCGCGCACGCCCTCACCCGGCGCGCCTGACCCGTGTGCACCCGCAGGGCCGCGTGCCTCGCGCACCTGCGATCACGCCACACTTCCACGCTCATCTACCTTTTTCTAGCATTTACTGTTCACACCTCAACCTATTTCGTATCTCCTCGACTCCCAACCTCTCTCCCGGAATTTTGGCAGAGTAACGGCTAAAAACTGACTATCCCAAAATTTAAACCCTGCACACAATTCACCATAATCCAACAATGTTTATCTATCCATCATCCAGAGAAATCACCATAACCAAATCAGAGTAAGAAGACAATAAGAACCCATCAAATACAAATGAAGAAAGTCCTTCAAAACACTACAACTCCTCTATACAATCTCAAAAGATCAATGTCTATACAACTCCGCTATCTACACAAATACCCAACATGAAATGATAAATCCACTATCACCTACCACCACCACGGGTCGGGTCGCCCTAACAAAAATCCGCCATCCGGTGCCTCGGGTGCACGCCACCAACCATCCTACGCCTCTAGACTAGGCTCTCGAGGCTCACCAGCGGTATCGTCAGCACCTACACCACAGAACACACAACATAAGCCTAACGCTCAGTAAGTAATGCGATATGAAAGTAAAAGCCGACAATGCAATCCTATCACATGCAGTCTCTACACTCACACTCATGTTGTCACATCTGTGACGCGTAGTGCAGCCGCACCAGGGTAAGGAGGAACCTCACGCCACCCTATACCCTGACACGTCGCCACCGTCCCGGACTCCCCAGCAACGAGACCCACAAGCTACACCCACGCATCACCACACGGCAACCACATCAGGGTAAGGGTGTACCTCGCGCCACTCTACACCCTGACACGTCGCCCCCGTCCCAGCCTCCCCAGCACGGGGCCACAGTTGCCACACGCACACGTTTCGCGACAGCCCAGCCGGCCCACCCCTCGAGTAGGATCCGCGACTGGTGTTGCACCGGGCCACACACTAGTAGGATCCGCGGTACCACTGCCCATATCCTCACCGTCAACACATTCACGCCGCATGACGGCCCAGCCGGCCCACCCCTCGAGTAGGATCCGCGACTGGTGAAGCACCGGCCCACACACTAGCGGGATCCGCGGTACCACCGCCACACGTCTCACCTCATACATCAAAGCATGCTAAAAAAAATCAATTTCGTTCCCGTTTTAAAAAAATATGATGCATGTCACACAATACGCACACACACCGCAATCAATCACATAAACACTAAAGTTCTACAGTGTAGGCCCACTTGGGCAAAACACATGCATGCACTACTTACCTGGCGTCCTAAGCTCGCTCGATACACAGCTTTGCCAACAGAAAGCCTCAACCTAAAACACAACCAATTTCTCATCAGTATTTCTCCCAACATTTACCAATTAGCTAAAAATAATCTTATCTAACTACACTCATGAAATTCCAACTAAAACGGTCCATTGGTTTGGTTTGGCCGAATACCAGCTCAACGTTCGGATGCGCATAACTTTTGCGTCCGTCAACGGAATCAAACGATTCAAGTGGCTAAACGTTCCCTTAGGAACCTAGTTTAACATCCCAAGACGGATTTTAAATCGGTAGGCCGCAGATAGGCGAAAAATGCCAATAACTGAATCTGCCATTTTTATTAAAATTTCACATTTTCACTTCCCTTCAACCAAAACTCACCCTCAACTAGTTATATGCATCAAAATGGCTATGCTACTCTCACACGTCGAATTTCCACGAAAAACGGTCACTAATATGACTTAAATAAAAATCCCGCATAAACTTCCGACGCGCATAACTTTTGCGTCGAATATCGGAATCGAACGATTCCAGTGGCCACACACTCTTCTAACAACCTACTTTAACCTACAAAGACAGAATTTGGAATGATCAACTTAAGCCTAGCCAAAACTGCCAAAAACAGAAGCTGTTTTTATACGAAAAATAGCCGAAATCCATCTTTGATCCAAATCTCGCAAATTCTTTCACCAAACAATCACATTTCGATCTACCAATACACACATCAACAATTTGGAGAGTTCCTACTCAGAAGACAGCATGACAAAACCAACAACTTCACGGTTTTCTCCCCAAAAACTGAGGATTTCCAATCGGTCCATTGAACCAGGCACCGCCTCCCTCCTTCCTTCTAATTTTGTCTCCTACTCCCTTGAAATATAGAGGGAACATGACCCCACACTTGGCCATCAGAGCAGGACAAAAACCGAAGGGGAAACCCCCTGTTTCTGGTCGGATTTTGTCGCGGAAGAGCCGAGCCACCCACTGGCTCCAGCGCCCGCACACATTACACCCTAATGCTCTGGCGACCGAGTCCTACTGTCGGAAAATTCAAGAATAACCGAGGCCCCCACGCTCGGTCAACAGAACAAACGAAAACAGGGGAGAACTCACCTTCGATTTTTTCCCAGCGTAGGAAGGCGTAGCTCCTCACTTCAGCCCACCGGAGTATCCTGAGCACCGGCGTCTTTTCCTCGGCGGTCGGTCGTCGACGATTCCTCCTCCTCGGCCTCTCCCTCGCTCTCGCTCTCGGTCGTGCGACACTCGGTGGAATGGCTTCCACCCGAAGCCATTCCACCACATATCCCTTTTTTTTTTTTTTTTTTTTTTTTAAATAAAAATTACAAATTACAAAACTGCCCTCACGTGCTTTAACCCTTCATAATTTTCGTTAATTTTCCGACCTCCCGACTTTAAATTATGAAAACCATCGCAAAAGTAGGCTCCGAGTCTTACATTTTAAATTTTTCCCGTTGAAACATTTCCCAAAATTCTGACCGGGATTAAACTAAAATTCTGGAAATTAAAAGTTAAAAATTTGAAATTTACGGGTTATTACATTCAGTGATTCTGATTGGGCCTCATGTGCTGACTCTCGACGATCAGTAATAGGTTTTTCTATTTTTCTTGTGGATTCTTTAATCTCTTCGAAATTGGAGAAGTAACAAACAATTTCAAAATTATCTTTCGAAGCTAAATATCGTTCAATGGCTCAAACGACTAGCACAATAATGTGGTTGATAGCTTTACAAGACTTTGCAATCGATATTTCATCTCCTGCTCTTTTATTCTATGATAATCAATCTGCATTATATATTGCAGCTAATCCAATTTTTCACGAACACATAAAGAATATCGAAATAAATTGTCATCTTGTTCGGCAAGATATTCTAAAAAGACATACACTTCATGTTTCTTTTTAGTATAAACTGGCAAATATCTTTAACAAAACTGTACATCTGAATCCCTTGAAATTTCTACTAAGCAAGATGGGAATTATAGACATTTATTCTCCATCTTGAGATGAAGTATCAAGCATATAGAGGCTGGCGCAAATGCTCGATGAATGAACGTTGAGGTGGATGTTGGACGAATGACTATTATCTTCTTCTATTTCTTATGTTAATTATATAACAGTTATTTTCAAACAGTATCAGCTCTACATAAATAAAGAGCTTTCCCTATAATTAACAAGTGAAATATAAACTTTCTTTCTGCAAATTTTATTTTTGTAATATTAATCTAAACAAATGCTCCACGTAAGAGGGAGAAATGACGAGAAATGAAAAGTCAGACTGATTTAGATTCCCCATAAAGTTTAATCGAAGCAATGCGCCACTTTGTTTTATTTTGCTTTTGAAAAAAATTTATAAATTTGTTCGAAGAAATTAATTTTTTTTTTTCCTTTCTATGAATGAGAATGATGGATAATAAATCACATATATGTCATGCCCACTAAATTTATTTATTATAATTATTATACAATTGTATATTTTATATAAAATATCAATAATTATAGTGATGCTCATTTATTAACTCGTACGTGCACGTCAATTATTGTAACGCACAAAAATTTCTGTTAAATAATATTTGAATTTTTGGAGTGGTAAACGACAGAGTTTTGGTCGGAATTGAGAGCGAAGAATTTTTACCCCTAAGTAAAAGATTATTTTGAGGATAAGTGAGTAGAGAAAATTTCAGGAATACGACTAGAAACAAAATGAATAACCGTTTGAGTAAAAGATTAAATGTTAAGGGCAGAATAGTAATTAGAATTATTATTATTATAAAGAAAAAAAACAAAACAAAACAGAGGGAGGAACGGAATGCCCCCCTGGTCTTCTTCTTCTTCCTCTCCCGCGCGAGAAGCTTCGCGTTTCCCTTTCAGCAATCAACAATCAACCGTTTCCCCTTTCGTTCTTCAAATTTTTGGTAAGTTTTATTTAGTTGATAGTTAATGTTTTAGTTATTTTAAGCGGTAAAAGTAGAGTTAGAGAGAGTTTTGGGTGAACCCTAGGAAGTAGATACGAAGTTTGGAGGTTTTAGTCAGTTTTTGTACGTATGTTGATGTTTAAGCTAGGAATAGGAGTGGATTATATGTTTTTGTGGAAAGGATTGAGTGTGTAGATAACCGAATAACCCGGGTTACAGAACGAGTTCCACTTAGCCACATTTGGCCAAGCTGTATCTGTGAGATTAGGAATTTAATGAGACCATTAGAAATTAGATGTCACAATAAACCCGTAGCATTTTGAATTGTCCAAATCGGACGAGTATTGGCGGAGTTATGAATTTTTTAAGGTTAGTCGGAGCGTTAGTTAGAATTTCGATTTAGGCTGAGTGGGGATTTATTGGTAGATTACTTTAAAGTTTTACAGAGTTAATGGAATATAGAGCTAATATATGTGTGGTTGTATAGGTTTTCCAGTTAGCGTACGAGATTTGGATTACGAGTGCTAAGGACGCCAGGTAAGTAATGTAGTAGAAGTTTTGCCCTTGGGCCTACATCACAGTGCAGTATGTTGCATTGCACGTTTATTTTATGGTATGCTTTATTGATTGTGCATCATGGTTTTAATTTACGAGACAAATCAAAAATGAATTTCCATGTTTTTATGAAGTGAAAGAGTAGGATGAGATAAAACGAATGAAACGAGAAGATATGTAATAAGATAATAAAGGTGGGGTTGAGTGGTCTTATCCCGAGAGGTGGACCGCGAGTTGTATCACTCTTCTTCCGCTTTACGTGGTGACCTTGTCCTGAGAGGTGGACCGAGAGGTGTGTCACTTTACTAGATTGAGGTTGGCCTTGTCCCGAGAGGTGGACCGCGAGATGTGTCACCTTGATCTAGCACGTAAAGAAGAACTTAGTAGTTAGAAGATAAAGAAAATGTAAAAAAGAAATGAAAACAAAAGTAAAGATAAAACTGTAGAAACTGCATGTATAGAAGATATTTGTTTTTAGTATGTATGTATGCATTACTTACTTAACATTAGATTAATAATTGAGTTCTGTGATGTAGGTGATGACGCAGCAGCTAGTGAGTATTCCGAGCATACCTAGGACTAGGAGGCAGTTTGAGGAGGACGTTCGTGGATGATCTAGCCAGCTGTTAGTGTATTTTGGACGTGATATTCATAGGTATGGGTTTAGGGAGCGGGTAGAGGTGGTTTTGAGTCGTTTTGTAAGTAAAAGGATTTCCAATGTTTGTAGTCGTTTTGATGTATATAATGGATTTCGAGTTGATGAGAAAAGTGCGTGTTGGGTCATTATTAGAGTTGTGTCGATGTCCGATCAATTTCGTGAAATTTTTAAGGTTTTTACTGAGGTTCTAGAGAGGAAGTGTCGATCGAAGTCCATAAGTGTCGACTGGTTAGTGTTAATGGGAAGGTGAGTGTCGACCACGGGGTGCGACAGGTGCGGGCAGAGAGAAGTGATGTGTCGACCGGTGACCGTGGGTGTCGACCGATCAGTGTAAAATCAGTGAGAGTGTCGACCGCGGGGTTCGACCTGCGCGGGCAGAGAGGGTCAAAGTGTCAACTTGTGAAAGCAAGTGTAGACCACTCTCTGAAATGAATGTGGACGTGTCGACCGGTGATTTCTAGTGTCGACCGACGAAAAGACCCGAGGGGAACGCAGTGTCGTCCGATGCAAACCCGAGACGACTCAGGTGTCGACGGTCTCTGCATTTCTATGTTTTAAAAAGGTGAAGTACATTTAAATCGTTTTAAAATGCGTTTTCCTGTGCAATTCTGATTAAAATGTTTTAAAAAATGACGTCTTCAATCGAGGAATTAAGGTTTTAAAATTTTATATGAAATTGTCGATGAAACAAGTAAGTATACGGTTGGCAATCTGGGTCCGGGAACGACTTGGGGGCGTTAAAGATGTTGTATCGGAGCAGTGAACGTATCGGAAACGGAGAGATTTTCGGGGCGTTACAGAGTTGGTATAAGAGCTTTTACCCAATCGGAAGTGTGGCCAACGAGAGTGTCGGGCCCCTTAGGGGCCGGGTTGTAAAGGCATGAGCATCTATCACAATTCCCACACCGCTTGGGAGCAAGTAGAGGGGACAGTCAATCAGTAGTGGGAGGGGATGTTACGGATGTTAGAGTCAGTGAGTCAAACCATTCAGAAGAATGCCTAACAGCGCCGATTACCGCATGACGTACTCCGACAACTGTAAGTATTTCTTAGAACCCTCGTCTTTTACTTAGACTTATTAGATGTTATTGTGTATATGATTTACACTATGGTTAGAAGACCGCGTCGAACGATAGGTGATATGGATGACGCCGTCAGACAGCTTACTGCGTTGGCCAAACGCCAGTTTCAGCAACTAGAACGGTTTATGAGTCGAGAGGATCAGGGACAGCTTAGCGCTAATGTTTCTATAGATTATAGGGAGAGATCGTCCCAGCAAAAGGGCTTGAAGAGGTTTAGTGACAGCTTTCTCATCCAGGGGAGCAACAAGCGGGTAGAGGAGGCTTGGAAGTATCCCCGGTGTCAAGAGTGTTTGAGATATCATGCAGGCGAGTGCAGGTTGATTTCAGGGAGATGTTATAACTGCAATGAAGCCGGACAGTTTTCAAGAGATTGCTCGAAACCCAGAGTTACTCGATGTTTCAATTGTAACAGGGTGGACCACATTAGCAGAGATTGCCCAGCCTTGAAGAAGGGCTTGACGCGCACAACACCGAGAGTATTCACTATGATCAAGTTGGGCGGGAATGACCAACCAACCTTTGTGTCAGGTACTATATTGGTAAATTTTGTACCTACATATACCTTGAGTGACTCCAATACGATGCACTCGTTCGCTGTATTTGTGGTTAAGTTAGATGCATAGCCCTTTTCATACGTATAAAGGAATTCATGTACCTGATAGCAGTTGCCCACAGGACTATGCTGCTGAAAAGGTTGCGTAGAGTGTCGATGGGGTAGTTAGAGGTTTAAGTAAATCGAAGAGTCATACGCGAGGATAAATTTGATCAATGAGAAGTTGAGGAAATAGAGGATACAAGAGTATGTAGTATAACTTAATTTAGGAATTTAGAGACTATATTTTAGCTGTACGACTCGAGGACATAGGAGTGATATAAGGTATAGTTCAAGACCTTAAGGAATCAATGGGAGCTTGAGGATAACGTTGTATGGAGTTATATCCAGTGATCGGATAGGACCATTACTCCAGGAGATGGCCATCAATGTGAGTATTGGTAACTATCGTAGTGTGACGAAGCTAGTAAGTAGTGAGAATATCGAAAATCTTATGATTAAAATTATAATGAGGTGCTTAGTAACAAGGGGGTGTGATGCACGTCCTAGGTAACAAGTTTTAGAATATGGCTGATCAGCTTGAGGGGGAAAGTTCAGCATAAGGAAACGATTTCTTAGATATTTGGTGTTACTCAATAGAGAAAATACTTAAGGATATCAAGGTTAGGACTTTAGAATTTAAGTACAATTTTTGTTCGGAGGAACATAGTAGTAGAGTTAAATTTGATGATAGAAGAGGGATTGACTGTGGAAAAGTGTAGTTTCGAATTATTCAATTGAAGATATGAGAGTTTAATAGTACCTTATCAATAAAGAGCAATGATGATAGTAGAAGTGTCGAGTGCTTGGTGTTGCTCGATCAAGGAGTATAAGAGCTGATTAAAATTATATAAATATAGTTGAGGTATTTGGATGTGAGGTAGAATGATAGCAAATCACAAGGAAGTTAAGGGACTGAAATTGAAATTTTTTACGCAAGTATGTATGTTGGGGAAATGAAATATATATGACTATATTGGGAAACTTAGGACTAAGCTGAGAGTGCAAGTGCATAATTTCTATTAATATTGGTTGGAGATAGACGGATTAAATGATAAATGTTAGAGGCTTTAATTAAGGAAAATTTTGAAGTGCTACGTCGATGAAATGGTAGATTATCGATAAGAATTTTGTGGGAGTTCAGTCTATCCGGTGAAAAGTCAAGGACTTAGAAGATTTAAATTAAGATACGCAATCGAAACGAAAGTTACTCGAGGAGATTCAGGGTAGTATATCATCAACGATGCTAAGTGTGAGTTTGGAAGTGTAGAATTTGTATGAAGTCTTGTTGAGAGGGATATAGAGAAGAAAATTCAGTAAGTTATAGTTGAGATTGTAGTTGATTGAATAGAATCATTATTTGATTAGACTTGAAGACGTAAGAATTCGAAGGAATTTGGAGTAATAGTGTAGCATAGTCTACAACAAGTTGTAAGTAATAAGATTGTTGAACGAATCATAGTAAGGAAGTGGGAAGAGCGTTCGGGAATGGTTCAATATCAGAGTGAATAGTTTAGAACGGTTTGATTATGAAGTTTTTTTAATGATGGTCGGGATAAAAGATTTAGAGGTTGAGCAAACTATAGCCAAGAAAACTTAGGTATAGATTTAGAATAGAAAACTTTGAAGAGGTAGGCCATAGTTGGTTAGGTTAATGAGCATAGTACGAAATTTAGTATGAGAATAGATAATATTCAATACGTAGGCAAGGATCCAACTAGTCAAATTAGAGATAACAAACGCGGTCATGGGACCTAGATTGGATTCATGTTTATAGAGGTTATCGACGGGAGGACTATGAGGCTAAGATGTTAGTGGATGAGCCACTAAAGTTTTAGGATATAGATGGAAACTAGGAAGAAATTGGATAGAACAAACTTGAGGGTAAGTAAAACGATCACAAGTTGAAGAATGAAATTGATCATAAAGATGTTTAAGGACTAAGAGCTTAAGGTAGATTTGACACTGTTCGAAGAGAGCCTATTTTGACACCATGGATTTGGCAGCGTTAATATCAACAAGTGATTGTTGCGCAAATTTTGAGGACAAAATTTTTTTTAAGGAGGGTAGAATGTAACGCCCAAAAATTTCTGTTTAATAATTTTTGAATTTTCAGAGCGGTAAACGATAGAGTTTTGGTCGGAATTGAAAGCGGAGAATTCCTACTCTCAAGTAAAAGATTATTTTGAGGCTAAGCGAGAAGAGAAAATTTCAGGAATCCAACCAGAAACAAAATGAATAACCGTTTGAGTAAAATATCAAAGGTTGACGGCAGAATAGTAATTAGAATTATTATTATTATTATACAACCAAAAAAAACAAAAAAAAATAGAGGGAGGAACAGAATCCCCCTCCCCCTCTGGTCTTTTTCTTCTTCTTCTTCTCCTTTTCTTGCGCGAGAAGCTCGCTGTTTCCCTTTCAACAACCAACGATCAACTGTTTCCCCCTTTGTTCTTTAAATTTTTGGTAAGTTTTAGTTAGTTCTTTGTAGATAGTTAGTCTTTTAGTTATTTTAAGCGGTAAAAGTAGAGTTAGTGTAATAACCCGAAAAATTTCAGATTTTAAAATCTAATTTTTAAAATTTTTAATTTAATCTCGGTTGGAGTTTCGAGAAATATTTTAATGGGTAAATTAAATTATAAAACCCGAAGTCTAGTTTTGTGATGGTCTTCGAAAGTTTAAAGTTAGGAGGACGAAAATTGAACGAAGTTACGAATGATAAAAACACGTGAGGGCGTTTTGGTAATTTAATTTAATTAATTTATTAAAATAATAATAAAAATAAAAATATATGGTAGCCGAATGGCTTCGGGAGGAAGCCATTCGGTTGCTGCTGCTTGTCGACACCCGAGAAGGAGATGCGCGAGAGAGAGACTGGGAAGGAGGTACTTTCGAGCTTTGATTTTTGGCCGACGAATGTGGGCATGAGAGAAACCGCTGGCGACTAGGTGCTCGGCAATGTCCTGTCCTTCCTTCGATTGAGCGCACCACGACACCCTTGGTAAGCCTTTCCCCTTTTCTTCCCTGTTCTGCGTTATTTCGTTTTGGCCGAGCTTAGTGCTTGACCTCCTTTCGTTTCTGGGGAAATTGGCTGCAATGTTAAGGGGGAAGTGCCGTGAATTGAAAGGGAAACCAAAGGTGAGGCCTGTCGGTTTCCCTGTTTTGGCCGAGCTTGGTGCTCGGCCTCCTTTCAATTCCGGTGAGCTTCGCCGAAGTGTATAAGTGAAATTAGGAATTGTGAAATTGGAATTGAAATCAAGAATCGGACCTCTGTTTTGTGTAGGGACAGTTTCTATTTTTGGCCATTTCGGCCTAGCTTCGGTTGATCATTTTGAATTCTGTTTTTGTAGGTTAAATTAGGTTGTTAGAGGGACGTGTAGCCGCTGGAATCGTTTGATTCTGATATCCGACGCAAAAGCTTTGCGCGTCGGAAGTTTATGTTGGATTTTGATCCAAGTCAAATTAGTGAGTGTTTTTCATAGAATTGTGACGTGTGATAGTGGCAAGGCTGATTTTGATGTGTAAAGCAAAGTTTGAGTGAGCTTTGGGTGGAGAAAAACAAAAATGTAAAATTTAATAAAAAGGGGTAGATTCGGTTTTGGGCTTTTTCCACCTACCTGTGGCTTACCGTTTTAAAATCCATCTTAGTATGTTAAACTAGGTTCCTAAGGGGACGTTTAGCCACTTGAATAGTTTAATTTCGTTAACAGACGCAAAAGTTATGCGCGTCTGAACTTTAGGCTGGTTTTCGAAAGAACCACATTGGTGACCCGTTTTCACTGGAATTTCATGGATTTGGTTAAGGAATGTCATTTTAAATTATTTTGTAAGTTTTGAAGTAAAGATTGATGAGTGAATTGTTTGTGTTTTAGGTTGAGGCATTTTTGGCGAAGCTGTGCGTCGAGTGAGCTTAAGACGCCAGGTAAGTAGTGCATGCATGCGTTTTGCCCAAGTGGGCCTACACCGTAGAACTTTAAGATTTATGTGATTGATTGTGGTTTGTGTGCGTATTGTTTGACATGCATCAAATTTTTTTTAAAAGGGAACGAAAATGGTTTTGAACATTTTTTGAGTAAGCGGTGAGACGCGTGGTGGTGGTACCGCGGATCATGCTAGTGTGTGGGCCGGTACGTAGCTAACCGCGAATTCTGCTCGAGTATTGGGCCGGCTGGGCCGTCGCGCGGCGTGAATGTGTTGACAGTGATGATGATGGGCAGTGGTACCGCGGATCCTACTAGTGTGTGGGCCGGTGCAACACCAGTAGTGGATTCCGCTCGACGAGTGGGCCGGCTGGGCTGTTTCAAAACGTGTGTGTGGCAACTATGGCCTCGTTGCTGGGAAGGCTGGGACGGGGGCGACGTGTCAGGGTGTAGTGTGGCGCGAGGTACACCCTCACCCTGATGTGGTCGCTGGGTGCTGATCCGTGTGTGTAGCTTGCGAGCCTCTTTGTTAGGGAGTCTAGAACGGTGGTGACGTGTCAGGGTGTAGGGTGGAGTTAGGTTCCTCTTTACCTTGGTGCGGCTACACTACACGTCATAGATGTGACAACATGAGTGTGAGTGTAGAAACTGCATGTGATAGGATTGCATTGATGGCTTTTACTTTCATATTATACTACTTACTGAGCGTTAGGCTTATGTTGTGTGTTCCATGGTGTAGGTGTTAATGATATTGCTGGTGAGCCCCGAGAGCCTAGTTCTGAGGCATAAGACGGTTGGCGGCGTGCGACCGAGGCACCAGACTGCATATTGTTAGGGTAACCGGACCCGTGGTGGTGGTAGGTGATGGTGAGATGTGTTGGGTTGTTATTTTGTGTCGGGTATTTATGCGAATAGAGTAGTTGTGGATAGAGAAGTTCATATAGACGTCGGTTGTACAGGATTGTATAGAGTGGTTGTAGTGTTTTGGGAACGCGTACGTATTTTTATATGTTAGAGTATGATATTGCTCTATACGGTGGACTTTCCTCATTTGTATTTGATGGATTTTCGTTGTCTTTAAAATTCGATTATTTTGTTATGGAGATTCTCTGGATGGTTGATTGATAAATATTGTTAGTTTCTGGTGAACTGCGTGCAGGGTTTAGATTTTTGGGATAGTCAGTTTTTAGGCGGTACTCTGCCAAAATTTTGGGAGAGGTGTTGGGAGTCGAAAGGATATGGAATAGGTCGGGATGTGTACAGTTTGTGCTAGAGAATTGTGGATGAGCATGGGAGTGCGGCGTGATATCAGGTGCACGGGGCACGCGATCCTGCGGGTGCTCACTGGTCGTGCGGCGCCTGGTGAGGGCGCGTGCGTGGACGTACTGTACGAAGGCAGGGTGCGTGGGGCACGCGGTGCTATGAGCGGGCGCGTGACGCGGTGATGTTGAGTTGGCTCGCGCGCGCAGCGAAAGTGCACGCAGGGCGTCGAAGTGGGGACGTGAGTGCGCAGCACCGAACTTGTGTAGTTCGAGGGGTGTGTTAGACTCATTCCTAGGATTTCGAGTCTTGTCGTTTTATTTTAAAACTATTTTAAATTGTTGTCTTTTCCACTGCGCATTTTTTTTTATATTGAGCATTTTTTGTTCCTTGTTCGGTGCATGAGTTGTTTTTTAATCGAGTCGAAAATTTTTATACTCACAAATGTTCTTTTGAATATGATTTGAAAATGAAAGCGGTATTAAAATGAGTGAGTTGTGTCAAGTTTTAGTGTGTCATAGTGTGTATAACTAGATGTATTGCAGTGCACCGGGAACATGGGGTTTCTCGGGGTGTTACAGTTATTGTATCAGAGCCACGGGGTCGACGTCGTTCAGAGGTTTACTAACACCGCTAGCCGCTGCACGGGAGCACTCCACCAACTATAAGTGTTTAGATTTAAATTTATTATAGCACTAATGTGAGTTTTATATATGTAAAGGTAGAAAATGTCAGGAGAGGCGAGAGGCAGAGGTAGAGGTCGACCACGACGAGAGGCGCCTAGAGTTATGGGCGATATGGATGATACCATCCGACAGCTTACCGAGTTAGTCCATCGTCTGTCTCAGCAGTTGGAGAGATTTATGAGCAGGGACGACCAGGGTCAGTCTAGCGCTAAAGGTTCGTCTGATAGAGGGGGTGACAGGCTGCATAGACTTAGACCCCCAACTTTTGATGGGTCATCTTCGGATCCTCTCAATGTGGAGGAGTGGATACGGTGCATGGAGAGGATGATGGGATTTGTCAAGATAGAGGAGCAGGATAAGGTTTCTAGTGCGATATTCTATCTGGCCAAGGATGCGAGTTATTGGTGGGATACTGTAGTGGCCATGAGAGATGTGGAGACCATGACCTGGGAGGAGTTCAGGGCGGTGTTTTTCGGTAAGTATTTCAGCCATTCTGTCAGGACATAGAAGATGGTGGAGTTTGCGCAGTTGAGGCAGACCGGCACTGTGGCTGAGTATGTACGACAGTTTAAGGCCTTGTCACGGTTTGCTGGGCATTTGTTGAGTCTCGATGAAAATAAGGTACATCAGTTTGTAGAGGGCCTGAATCCGGATATCAATATGGGCATGCAGATTGCGAGGACCTGAGGCATGCCATACGAGGAGGTGGTAGCGAAGGCCCTTGACATTGAAGAGACTCAGGCGAAGCTTCCTAATTATCGGGAAGTACCCAAGGAGCAGCCTCGGAGATCATTCAGAGAGTCGCTGCCACAGTCGAGCGGGGAGGCGTCCATGCAGAAAGGCCTGAAGAGGCTAGTGATAGTTCCAGTAGCCAGAGGAGCACTAAGAGGCCGTAGGGGTTGGGATAGTTTCCATTGTACCCGAAGTGTCAGAGAAGCCACCCAGGCGAGTGCAGAGTGGGCCCAGTGCGGTGTTATAACTGTGGCGAGGTGGGCCACATGGCTAGGGAGTGCCAGAAGCCGCGTCAGAACTGCTGCTTCAATGGCAATGAGGTGGGACACTTTGCCAACAAATGCTCAGCTGCGAGTAAGACGTCAGCCAGAGTTACACTTAGGGTCTTTGCCTTTTTTGAGCCAGATGATGCTGCCCAGCCATCAGTGATTGCAGGTAACATTTTTGTTTCTAGTGTGGCAGCTTATACCGTGATTGATACGGGCGCTACGCACTCGTTTGTGTCGACGGGTTAAGGCAAACTTGGACTTCAGTCCCGTCGAGCGACATTATGATGTAACCTTGCCATTAGGGGAACATTTGTAATCGGAACAGGTGGTGCGAGGCAATGTGGTGACAGTGGGGAAGAAGCAATTATATGCCGAGCTAGTCATACTCTATATGAGCGGTTTTGAGGTGATGCTGGGAATGGACTGACTGTTCAGACATCATGCCAAGATTGACTGGAGGACCAGAGATGTTCATTTTCGGCCCACAGGCGAGGAAAGCTACACATTTAAAGCAGGTAAAAGTCTTGCCAGGATTTCTGCTATCTTTTCTCGTCAGACTCCACAGTTGTTGGGCAAGGGTTGCCAGGGTTTTTGGCAAGTGTCGGTAATGTGCAGTCACAGGATGATACTCGGATACAGGATATTCTTATTGTGCACGAGTTCCCGGAGGTGTTTCGTGATGATCTGCCAGGATTGCCCCCTGACAGGGAGATTGAATTTGAGATAGATGTTTTTTTCAGGTGCCGAGCCGGTGTGTAAGAACCTGTACTAATTAGCACCTACCGAATTTAAGGAGCTGAAGACTCAGCTGAAGGAGCTGATGGATAAGGGCTTTATACGCCCTAGTTTTTCACATTGGGACACGCCAGTTCTATTCGTTAAGAAGAAGGACGGGTCCCTACGAATGTGTATTGACTATCGGGGCTGAAAAAGTTGACAGTGAAGAACAGGTATCCATTGTCGAGGATTGACGATTTGTTTGATCAGCTACAGGGTGCTGGAGTGTTTTCTAAGATTGACCTGAGGTCTGGCTATTATCAGTTGAAGGTAAGGGGAGAGAATGTACCTAAAACGGCCTTCAGGACGAGGTAAGGGCATTTTGAGTTCCTAGTTATGTTCTGCGGGTTGACCAATGCCCCTGCAGCATTTATGGATCTGATGCACCGAGTGTTAAGGGAGTACCTGGACAAGTTTGTGATCGTGTTTATCAACGATATCCTGATTTGATTGCGGAGTGAGGAGGAGCACAGGGAGCACTTGAGGATCGTATTGACTATCATAAGCCAGCATCAGCTGTATGCTAAGTTCTCGAAGTGCGAGTTTTGGTTGGACATGATTGACTTCTTGGGGCATGTTATTTCCTCTGAGGGTATTTCAGTCGATCCGGTGAAAGTTCAGGCCGTAAAGGAGTGGCCGCGGCTGACTAGTGCTGTGAGATACGCAGTTTTCTAGGGTTGGCTGTATATTATCGGAGATTCATTGAGGGGTTCTCTAAGATCTCGGCCGCCTTGACCCGGCTGACCAGAAAGAATGCGAAGTATGAATGGACCGACAGGTGTGAGGACAACTTCTAGACATTGAAGCAGAGGTTGACTACGGTTCCTATACTGACGCTGCTCGTGGGAGGAGAAAAGTTCAGTATTTATTGTGATGCCTCCAGGATTGGTTTGGGGTGTGTTTTGATGCAGGGTGGGAGAGTCATTGCCTATGCCTCTAGACAGTTGAAGGCTTACAAGCAGAATTATCCCACTCACGATTTGGAGCTGGGGGCTGTTGTATTTGCACTTAAGATTTGGAGGCCTTACCTTTATGGGCAGCAGTGCGAGATTTATTCAGACCATCAAAGCTTGAGATACATTTTCACGCAGAAGGAGCTGAATTTGAGACAGAGGAGGTGGCTCGAGCTGGTCAAGGATTATGATGTGGAGATCAAGTACCACCCGGGAAAGGCAAACATGGTGGCAGACGCCTTGAGTCGGGTGACAGCTTCGACTTATGCCATGACTTCCATAGGGCCTGTTGAGTTGATAACAGAGATGCAGAGTTTTGGCCTGAAGGTAGTTTTTGATCTAATAGCCACTCTTTTGGCCTTGTCGTTGAGGCCGACTATTCTGGACAAGATCAGGCAGGCCCAGAAGACTGATTCGGAGTGTAGGGAGTTGAAGGCAAGTATGGAGGCTAGGCCTAATTCGGATTTCAGCTATTTAGAGGATGAGATTCTGAAATTTCGGGATAGGTGGTACGTCCCGAAGGATGAGGAACTGAGGAATGATATATTATCAGAAGCCCATTTATCTTCTTTCTCTGTGCATCCTGGAAGCACTTAGATGTACAGGGATTTAAAGTAGCACTATTGGTGGCCTAACATGAAACGAGCAGTAGCTGAGTATGTTGAGACTTGCGCAGTCTGCCAGCAGGTGAAGGTGGAACATCGGCGACCGTCTGGGATGCTCCAACCATTGCCAATACCGGAGTGGAAGGGGGAGCAAATCACTATGGATTTTGTGGTCGGGCTACCTAGGACTGCCAAGGGCCTTGATGCTATCTGGGTGATTGTAGATAGGTTGACAAAGTCGTCTCACTTTTTGCCTGTGAGGATGACTTATACCATGGAACAGTTTGCCCAGTTGTATATGCAAGAGATAGTCAGAGTTCATGGGATTTCGGTCAGACCGAGACCCCAGGTTCACGTCCAAGTTTTGGAGGAGTCTACATAAGGCTATAGGCACCAGTTAGATTTCAGTACGGCCTTTCATCCTCAGACCGACAGTCAATCAGAGTGGACTATACAGATTCTGGAGGATATGCTCAGAGCTTGTGTGTTGGAGTTTCAGGCGGCGTGGAGTAAGTTCTTATTGTTAGTGGAATTCTCGTATAATAACAGTTACTAGTCCACCATTGGTATGGTGCCATACGAGGCCTTCTACAGAAGGAAGTGCAGGTCGCCATTGTATTTGGATGAGGTTGGGGAGGCTCGACTGATAGGTCCTGAGATTTTACAGTAGACTGTTGACAAAATTTCTGTGATACAGAAGAGGATTGAAGCTGCTCAGAGTCAACAGAAAAGTTATGCTGATCAGAGGCGTCGAGAGTTGGAGTTTAGGGAAGGCGACGAGGTATTTCTGAAGGTCTCGCCGTTCAAGGGAGTGGTGAGGTTCAGAAAGCGGGGGAAGCTCAACCCTCGGTTTGTGGGACCATTCCCGATTGTCAAGCGAATTGAGAGAACTACGTACCAGCTTCAGTTGCCTTCATCGATGGATACCATCCATGATGTTTTCCATTTCTCGATGCTGAGGAAGTGTATGCGTGATCCCTCTCAGGTAGTGCCACAACAGGATATAGAGATCCAGCCGACGCTGTCCTACGAGGAGAGGCCAGTGAGGATCTTAGGATCAGCTGTGAAGGTGCTGTGCAACAAGGAGATTCCTTTGGTCAAGGTGTTGTGGTGCAATCATGGTGTGGAAGAGAATATTTGGGAGCAGCGTGAAGACATGGAGCGTCAGTATCCCAACTTATTTGGTACGTAAATTTTGGAGACAAAATTCTTATAAGGTGGGGGGTATATAATAACCCGAAAAATTTCATATTTTTAAATCTAATTTTTGAAATTTTTAATTTAATCTCGGTTGGAGTTTTGAGAAATATTTTAACGGGTAAATTAAATTATAAAACCCGGAGTCTAGTTTTGTGATGGTTTTCGAAAGTTTAAAGTCAGGAGGACGAAAATTGAACGAAGTTACGAATGATAAAATCATGTGAGGGTGTTTTGGTAATTTAATTTAATTAATTTAAAAAATAAAAATATATGACAGCTGAATGGCTTCGGGAGGAAGACATTCGGCTGCTGCTGCTCGTCGACACTCGAGAAGGAGACGCGCGAGAAAGAGAGACCGGGAAGGAGGGATTTCTGAGCTTCGATTTTTGGCCGACGAATGTAGGCGTGAGAGAAACCGCCGGCGACTAGGTGCTCGGCTGTGTCCTGTCCTTCCTTCGATTAAGCGCACCACGACACCCTCGGTAAGCCTTTCCCCTTTTTTGCCCTATTCTGCGTTGTTTCATTTTGGCCGAGCACTAATTTTGGCCGAGCGTAGTGCTCGGCCTCCTTACGTTTCTGGGGAAATTGGCTGCAATGTTAAGGGGGAAGTGCCGTGAATTGAAAGAGAAACCGAAGGTGAGCCCTGTCGGTTTCTCTGTTTTGGCTGAGCTTGGGGCTCGGCCTCCTTCCAATTCTGGTGAGCTTGGCTGAAGTGTATGAGTGAAATGTGCCTAGTTGAGTATAGGAATTGTGAAATTTGAATTGAAATCAAGAATCGGACCTCTGGTTTGTGTAGGAACAGTTTCTATTTTTGGCTGTTTCGGCCTACCTTCGGTTGATCGTTTTGAATTCTGTTTTTGTGGGTTAAATTAGGTTGTTGGAGGGACGTATGGCCATTGGAATCGTTCGATTTTGATATCCGACGCAAAAGTTATGTACATTGGAAGTTTATGTCGGATTTTGGTCCAAGTCAAATTAGTGAGAATTTTTTGTAGAATTGTGACTTGTGATAGTGGCAAGGCTGTTTTTTATGCGTAAAGCCAAGTTTGAGTGAGTTTTGGGTGAAGAAAAATAAAAATGTGAAATTTAATAAAAAGGGGCAGATTCAGTTTCGGGATTTTTCCACCTAGCTGCGGCTTACCGTTTCAAAATCCGTCTTAGTATGTTAAATTAGGTTTCTAAGGGGACGTTTACCCACTTGAATTGTTCGATTCTGTTGACAGACGCAAAAGTTATGCGCATCCAAATTTTAGGCTGATTTTCGGACGAACCACATTGGTGACCCATTTTAACTGGAATTTCATGGATTTGGTTAAGGAATGTCATTTTAAATTATTTGGCGAGTTTTGAAGTAAAGATTGATGAGTGAATTGTTTGTATTTTAGGTTGAGGCATTTTTGGCGAAGCTGTGCGTCGAGTGAGCTTAGGACGCCAGGTAAGTAATGCATGCATACGTTTTGCCCAAGTGGGCCTACACCGTAGAACTTTAAGATTTATGTGATTGATTGTGGTGTGTGTGCGTATTGTTTGACATGCATCATATTTTTTTTAAAAGGGAACGAAAATGGTTTTGAGCATGTTTTGAGTAAATGGTGTGACGCGTGGCGGTGGTGCAGCGAATCCTGCTAGTGTGTGGGCCGGTACGTAACTAACCACGGATTCTGCTCGAGTAGTGGGCCGGCTGCGCCATTGCGCGACGTGTATGTGTTGACGGTGAGGATTATGGGTAGTGGTACCGCGGATCCTACTAGTGTGTGGGCCTGGGCAACACCAGTCGCGGATTCCGCTCGAGAAGTAGGCCGGCTAGGCTGTCACAAAACGTGTGTGTGGCAACTATGGCCCCGTTGCTGGGGAGGCTGGGACGGGGGCGACGTGTCAGGGTGTAGTGTGGCGTGAGGTACACCCTCACCCTGATGTGGTTGCTGTGTGGTGATGCGTGTGTGTAGCTTGTGGGCCTCGTTGCTGAGGAGTCCGGGAGGGTGGCGACGTGTCAGGGTGTAGGGTGGCGTTAGGTTTCTCCTTACCCCTGTGCGGCTACACCACGCGTCACAGATGTGACAACATGAGTGTGAGTGTAGAGACGACATGGGATAGGATTGCATTGACGGCTTTTACTTTCATATTGTACTACTTACTGAGCGTTAGGCTTATGTTGTGTGTTCCATGGTGTAGGTGTTGACAATATTGTTGGTGACCCCCGAGAGCCTAGTCCTAAGGCATAGGACGGTTGGCGGCGTGCGACCGAGGCACCGGACTGCAGATTGTTAGGGTGACCCGACCCGTGGTGGTGGTAAGTGATGGTGAGATGTGTTGGGTTGTTATTTTGTGTCGGGTATTTATGTCGATAGAGAAGTTCGTATAGGCGTCGGTTGTACAGGATTGTATAGAGTTGTTGTAGTGTTTTGGGGACGCGTACATATTTTTATATGTTAGAGTATGATATTGCTGTATACGGTGAACTTTCTTTATTTGTATTTGATGGATTTTCGTTGTCTTTAAAATTTTATTATTTTGTTATGGAGATTCTCTAGATGGTTGAAGGATAGATATTGTTAGTTTATGGTGAACTGTGTGCAGGGTTTAAATTTTTGGGATAGTTAGGTTTTAGGCGTTACTCTGCCGAAATTTCGAGAGAGATGTTGGGAGTCGAAATGATATGGAATAGGTTGGGATGTGTACAGTGAGTGCTAGAGAAGTGTGGATGAGGGTGATAACAGATGCGCAGGGCACGCAGCCCTGCGGGTGCTCACAGGTCGTGTAGCGCCGGATGATGGCGTGCGCGCGGACGTACTGTACGGAGGCAGGGTGCGTGGGGCATGCGGCGCTGTGAGCGTGCGCGTGATGCGGTGATGTTGAGTTGGCGCGCGAGCGCAGCGAGAGTGCGCGCAGGGCATCGAAGTGGGGACGTCAGTGCGCGACACTGAACTTATGTAGTTCGAGGGGTGTGTTAGAGTCCTTCCTCGGATTTCGAGTCTTGTCGTTTTATTTTAAATTGTTGTCTTTTCCGCTGCGTATTTTTTTTTATATTGAGGATTTCGTGTTCCGTGTTCAGTGAGCGAGTTGTTTTCGAATCGAGTCGAAAATTTTTATACTCACAAATGTTCTTTTGAATATGATTTGAAAATGAAAGCGGTATTAAATTGAGTGAGTTGTGTCAAGTTTTAGTATGTCATAGTGTGTATAAGTAGATGTACTGTAGCGCACCGGGAACGTGGAGTTTCTCGGGGTGTTACAGTTAGAGAGAGTTTTGGGTGAACCCTAGGAAGGAGATACGAAGTTTGGAGGTTTTAGTCGGTTTTTGCACGTATGTTGATGTTTAAGCTAGGAATAGGAGTGTATTATAAGCTTTTGTGGAAAAACTTTAGTGTGCAGATAACCGAATAACCCGGGTTACGGAACGGGTTCCATTTAGCCGCATTTGGCCAAGCTGTATGTGTGGAATTAGGAATTTGATGAGACTATTGGAAATTAGATGTCACGAGAAACCGGTAGCATTTCAAATTGTCCAAATCGGACGAATATTGGCGGAGTTATGAATTTTTGAAGGTTAGTTGGAGCGTTAGTTAGAATTTTGGTTTAAGCTAAGTGGGGATTTAGTGGTTGATTTCTTTAAAGTTTTACGGAGTTAATGGAAGGTTGATCTAATAGATGTGTGGTCTTATAGGTTTTCATGTTTGCATACGAGATTTGGAATACGAGTGCTAAGTATGCCAGGTAAGTAATGTAGTATGAGTTTTGCCCTCGGGCCTACATCAAAGTGTAGTAGGTTGCATTGCACGTTTATTTTATGGTATAATTTATTGATTGTGCATCATGGTTTTAATTTACGAGATGAAACGAAAATTAATTTCTATATTTTTACGAAGTGAAATAGTAGGATGAGATGAAAAGAATGAAACGAGAAGAGACGTAAGAAGATAATAAAGGTGGGGTTAAGTGGTCTTGTCCCAAGAGGTGGACTGCGAGGTGTATCACTCTTCTTCCGCTTTACGTGGTGACCTTCTCCTGAGAGGTGAACCGCGAGGTATGTCACTTTACTAGATTGAGGTTGGCCTTGTCCCGAGAGGTGGACTGCGAGGTGTGTCAGCTTGATTTAGCACGTAAAGAACCTAGTAGTAAAAAGATAAAGAAGATGTAAAAAATAGACGAAAACAAAAGTAGAGACAAAACTGTAGAAACTACTGAAACTGCATGTGTAGGAGATGTTTATTTTTAGTACGTATGTATGCATTACTTACTTAACATTAGGCTAATAGTTGAATTATGTGATGTAGGTGACGTCGCGGCATCTAGTGAGCATTCCGAGCATGCCTAGGACTCGGAGGTAGTTGGAGGAGGACGTTCTTGGATGATCCGACCGGCTATTAGTGCATTTTGGACATGGTGTTCATAGGTATGAGTTTAAGGAGCGGGTAGAGGTGGTTTTGAGTCGTTTTGTAAGTAAAAGGATTTCCAACGTTTGTAGTTGTTTTTGTGCATATAATGGATTTCGAGTTGACAGGAAAATTGTGTGTTGGGTCATTATTAAAGTTATGTCGATGTCCGATCGATTTTGTGAAGTTTTTAAGATTTTTACTGAGGTTCTAGGGAGGAAGTGTCGACCGAAATGCATAGGTGTCGACCGGCCAATGTAAATGGGAAGCTGAGTGTCGACCGCGGGGTTCAACCGGTGCTAGCAGAGAGAAGTGAGGTGTTGATTGGTGACCGTGGGTGTCGACCGATCAGTGTAAAATCAGTGAGAGTGTCGACCGCAAGGGTAGACCTGTGCCGGCAGAGAGGGTCAAAGTGTCGACCTGTGAAAGCAGGTGTTGACTACTCTCTGAAATGAATGTGGACGTGTCGACCGGTGATTCCTAGTGTCGACCGAGGAGAAGACCCGAGGGGAACGCAGTGTACACCGATGCAAATCCGAGACGGCCCAGGTGTCCACCGGCATTTGGAGGTGTCGACCAGTCTCTGCATTTCTATGTTTTAAAAAAGTGAAGTCCATTTAAACCATTTTTAAATAAATTTTCTGTTGCAATGCTGATTAAAATGTTTTAAAAAATGTCGTCTTCAATCGAGGAATTAAGGTTTTAAAATTTTATATGAAATTGTCGAGGAAACAAGTAAATGTACGGTTGGTGATCCAGGTCCGGGAACGACTCAGGAGCGTTAAAGATGTAGTATCAGAGCAGTGAATGTACTGGAAACGGGATGGTTTTAGCGGCATTACAATTATATATATACAAAGGGAGAAGATGTTATGATTTTCTCGTGCGTGTAATATTTCCTCCTAAACCTATTTTCTTCTGCAAAAATTAATTTGGTTACTTAATTTTAGGTTACATCATTTTCAGTTTTCCAACTTTCACTTGCACCTATTTTTTCAAGCAAAACATTTTTGTTCTTTTCTTATTGATACAAACCAAGGTACAAACAAGATAAAAGAAATGACCATGATCCATTAGAAGACAAAGGAGACCAAAGGTATAGAACTCAAAATGATTTGGTCATGCAGATCTAAGAGAAAGAGTTATCACAACATGAACAAAGAAACCATGGAGATGCATTGAGTTGCTTGCAGATGGATTGAGAGACATGGAGTTGTAAAAAAATGCAAAACTATCAAAATTGGCGCAACCCCAACACCATGTGTGCGAGTCGGCAGACCGCGTGCACGCCTCCCTACGCCCTACGGTACGCCTTGCATGCACCTCTCCACCCTGTGCGCCTGCTCTGCCTGGCTCGCGCGGCCAGCGTGCCCCTCTTGCCCAGCCCACTTTGTAACACCCAGAATTTTCCGTTAAAAACTAATTTTGTATTTATGTAATTATAATCGGTAGAGTTTTAGTCAGAATTGAGAAGGAGAATTTCTACCCTTGAGTAAAAGATTATTTTGAAGCTAATGGAGAAGAGAAAAGTTTAAGAATCCAATTAAAATCGGACCGTATAATAGACTTATTAAACAGTTAAGAGTTAAGGGTGAAATAGTAATTAGGATTATTATTATTATTAAAAAAAAAAAAGAAACAAAAACACTTATTGGTGTTTCTCCCAGCGCAAATCACCCTTCCCTTCCGTTTTTCACCTTCCCTTGCATGAAGCCTCGACAATTCTCATCCGTTCCTCTGTGAATCTTCAAATCTAAGGTATGTTGTAGTTATTTTCTAGTGGTTACGTAGTTCTTTAGCCGTTTCGAGTGTTAAAACCGAAGTTATTGAGAGTGTTGGAAAGTTTTGGTGAAACCTAGGAGGGTGATACGATGATTTGATATTGGAATTAATTTTTATCAGTATGCTGGTGTTTAAACTAGAAGTAGGAGTAGATTATGAGATTTAATGGGAAAGATTTAGCGTTTGATTAGCCGAATATACGAATTTTAGAACAGTTTCCGCTCGGCCACGTCCGGCCAAACTATAGGTGTTGAATTAGGAAATGGATGAGACCGTTAAAAACTAGACGCCATGAGGGATCTGTAACAATTCGGGTGAGTATTGGAGAAGTTATGAATTTTTGAAGGTTAGTCAGAAAATTGAGTTGGAATTCCGGTTTAGGCCAAGTGGAGGCTTAGTTGTTGTTTCTTTTGAAGTTTTACGAATTTAATGGAAAGTAGAGCTAATAGATGTGTGGTTTTATGCAAGGAATTTCTAGCACACCAGGTAAGTAATATAGTAGGAGTTTTGCGTTCGGGCCTATATTACAGTTCAGTAGAATGCATTGCACGTTTACTTTATGTTATGCTTTCATGGTTGTGCATCATTGTTTTAAATTAGGAGAACGAGACGAAAATGAATTTCTATGTTTTTATGAAGTGAAACAGTAAGATGTAATGAGTCGAATGAAATGAGAAGATACGTAAGAAGATAATAAATGTGGGATTGAGTGGTCTTGTCCCCAGAGGTGGACCGCGAGGTGTATCACTCTTCCTCCGCTTTACGTGGTGACCTTGTCCCCAGAGGTGGATCACGAGGTGTGTCACTTTACTAGATTGAGATTGACATTGTCCCCAGAGGTTGACCGCGAGGTGTATCACCTTGATCTAGCACGTAAAGAAGAATCCAGTAGTAAGAAGATAAAGATGTAAGAAAGGGACGAAAACAAAAATAGAAACGAAACTGTAGAAACTGCATACGTTATAGGATGTATTTGTTTTCAGGGTTTAAGTTTTATGCATTACTTACTTAGCATTAGGCTAATAGTTGAGTTCTGTGATGTAGGTGACGACGACATAGTCGGTGAGTACTCAGAGCATGCCCAGGGTTAGGAGACAGTTGGACGAATACACATGTGGATGATTTAGCTGGCTGTCAGGGCGTTTTGACTATGGTAGGGCATAGATATGGATTTTGGGAGTGTAATTGAGAGGGTTTTAAGTTGTTTTGGGTCGAATGAGTGTATAGACGGATTTCAAACTTGAGTAGTCATTTTCTTTATGCAAATAATGATTTAAGTTGATGAAAAAGTGTGTGTTGTATTATTATTAGCATTGAGTCGAAGTCCGATCGAATTTGTGAAAATTTTAAGGTTTTTAAATATAGTTCTGGGGAGGAAGGGTCGACCGATAGGCTTAGTGGTCGACCAGACCCTGCAAGTGTCGACCACGAGGGTCGACCTGCGCAGGCAGAGCTGAAGTTAGTGTCGACCTATAGTTGTAGGTGTCAACCGGTATTGTAAAAAGGGCCGCAGTGTCGACGATGAGGGTCGTCTTGTGTGGGAAGAGATGGTCAATGTGTCGACCTGTGAAAGCAGGTGTCGACCACTCTCTGAGATGAGCGTAGAAGTGTCGGCCGGTGTCCTCAGTGTCGAACAACGAAAAAACCCGAGTGGAATGTAGTGTCGACCAACGTTTGCCAGTGTCGACCGATGAAAAATCGAGACAACCCAAGTGTCGACCGATTTTTTATTTTTATGTTTTAAAAAGTGAAGTTTATTCAAACTGATTTTAATCGAGTTTTCCGTTGCGATGCTATTTAAAATTTTTTCAAAAATGTTATTTTAAGTCGATAAACAAAAGTATTAAATTTTATTCTAATTTTTTGAGGGTAGTGAATGAGTAGTAGAAGTGAACAAAGTAGAAACGAGTAGGTTTTCGGGGCGTTACACACCCCCAACTCGCCCTTCCACATCCAAAACCTTCATTTTTCATATTTTTCATATTTTCATTCTATTTTTATGTATTAGTTAAGTTTCCTTAACAATAAATTGCTTTCTACAATAATTTTAAAATCCTGGGGGACATTTTGGTTATTTTTAACATATGTTTTTGGCTATTTAAACACAAGAGTTGTAACCATTTGGAAAAAATTATGATAAATGATATTTTATTAAAGCTTATGTTTTTTGAGTAATTCTTTTTAGAATTTTCTTTTTAATTCTTTAAGAAGAATTAGATCTTCTTCAAGCCTAAACTTGAAAGATCAAATTAATAGATTTGGTTTTAACTACAAGTTTGGTTACAAGTTAAGCTTCTTTTTTGATAACTTTAATTCCGTCGGCAATGTTCGATTGCGGTCAAGTTCATTTTTACTTGATTCAAATGCATTATTGATTTTCTTTTCCACATTATTGAAAAGTTTCAAGTTTGATATACTCGTGGTTCTCATAATTTTATATCAAGGTAAAGCTCACAGATTTAATCATTATCTTTATTTTTCTGTCAATCCCTTTTTACCCAAATTTCTTTTTCAAAATTCTTCACAATAAAAAAAATCTTTCTTTTCTTACTCTTAAATTTTCATATTTTATTTTTAAAATTTGATTATACGCTTAAAGTTTCAAATTTTATTCTTGAAATTTCAATTCTTATTCTTAAAACCTTGAATATCATTCTTAAAATTTTGATTATTGATCTTAAAGTTTTCAATTTCATTCTTGAAATTTTGATTCTTGTTCTTAAGGTTTCAAACTTTTCTCATAAAGTTTCGACCCTTATTTTCAAGGTCTCAAATTTTATTCGTAAAATTTTGATTCTAATTCTTTTGATATCATTATTCTCATAATTTCTTTAATTAATTATATTCTCTTCTTTCAAAATAGTTTGGCTCTACTATTTTTGGAGGCTAAAAGTCTTACTTTAAAAGTTTGATCTTGTTTATTTTGCTTATTGAATATTTTTTCTTTTGATCAAAGTTTTTACGTAATGAGTCAAAAGAGAAAATTAAGAGATAAAAGGCAAAAGAATGAGACTATCATATTAAAGCCATTATTTTAGAGAAATACGAGTGGAAATACATAATCGAGTTTAAACACGTAAGAGAGTGAGTGAATTCCATTTACTTAAATATTTTTGTTCATTAATAATTTTTAATTTTCTCTTTTGAAATTATGAACAGTGAAGAAAGAGGTATTAATTTTGATCCTAAAATGTACATGAGGGCTATTGTAATGAACCCCTTCATCTCAGTAAAATATTATCCACTTTAAGTCGTCCATACAACCTTCACAGATTTGTTTTGGTGAGAATTTCCTAGTCAGTCTGTAATAATCCAGAAAATTTTGAATTTTAAATTTAATTTCTGAATTTTAAATTTAATCTCGGTTGTCATTCCGTGAAATATTTTAACGGGTAGATTAAATGATAAAACTTGGAGTCTAGTTTGTGATGGTTTTCGAAATTTAAAGTCGGGAGGACGAGAATTTAACGAAGTTATGGACGATAAAAACGCGTGAGGGCAATTTGGTAATCTTTCATTTTATTATATAAAATTTAAAAAAAATAATAATAATAATAGGATGTAACAACCGAATGGCTCAGGAGAAGCCATTCCGCTGTTACACCATCACGCCGAGAGCAGAAGGAGACGCGAGAGAGAGACGGAGGGATCGGGAAGGGGTTTCCGACCATCGATCACCGAGGGTGAGACGCTGGTATGCTGAGTGTCCAGACGAGCTGAAGTGGAGGAGCGGGTATGGTTCTCCTGTGCTGAAATTCCCAGGTGAGTTCTCCCCTGTTTAATTTCTGTCGACCTAGCACGAAAGCTCAGTTGTTCTTGAATTCCCGACGGTTAGAGCTCGATTTTTGGGGTGTTTTAGAACCTAGTGTGCGTGTGTGTGGCTCGGCCCTTCCCGCAACAAAACCGAACGAGAAACAGTGTGTTTCCCTTTCGGTCTTGTTTTGTTTTGATGGCCGAGCGTGGAGTTGTTTTGCCTCTAAATCTCGGAGATTTTGTGCTGGAATTCAGGAAAATTAGAGGTGAATTTCATGGTTAAATGAGCCGGTTGCGAAATGCTTAGTTTTGGGAAGGAAACCGTGAGAATTTTGTGCTGCCCTTGCTGTTTTCTAATTAGGAACCCCCAAATTTATCGATGTATGCATAGATGAGCTAAAATGTGAATGTTCGGTGAAGAGTTGGTGAAATTGGGTCGAAGTTGAGACTTTCAATTTTTTTTCGTATAAAACAGATTCTGTTTTTGGCTGTTTTGGCCTGGCTTTGGTTAATCATTTCCAATTCTGTTTTTGTGGGTTAAAATAGGTTGTTAAAGGCACGTATAGCTGCTAGAATCGTTCGATTTCGATATCCGACGCGACAGTTATTCGCGTCGGAAGCTATGTTGGATTTTTGTCCAAGTCAAATTAGTAAGCGTTTTTTGTGGAATTTCGACGTGTGATAGTGGCATGGCTGTTTTTGGTGCGTAAAGCTAAATTGAGTGAGTTTTGGTTGAAGAAACACAAAAATGAGAAATTTAATAAAAAGGGGTAGATTCGGTTTTGGAACCATCTAGCTATGACTTACCATTTTAAAATCCGTCTTAGTATGTTAAACTAGGTTCCTAAGGGGACGTTTAGCCACTTGAATCGTTCGATTCCGTTAATGGACGCAAAAGTTGTACGCGTCCGAACTTTAGGCTGGTTTTCGGACGAACCACGTTGGTGACCCATTTTAACTGAAATTTCATGGATTTGATTAAGGAATGTCATTTTAAATTGTTTGGTGAGTTTTGAAGTAAAGATTGACGAGTGAATTGTTTGCGTTTTAGTTTGAGGCATTTTTGTCGAAGTTGTGCGTCGTGCGAGCTTGGGATGCCAGGTAAGTAGTTCATGCATGCGTTTTGCCCAAGTGGGCCTACACTGTAGAACTTTAGGATTTATGTTATTGATTGTGGTGTGCGTACGTATTGTTTGACATGCATCATATTTTTAAAAAAGGGAACGAAAATGATTTTGAACATATTTTGAGTAAGTAGTGAGACGCGTGGCGGTGGTACCGCGGATTCTGCTAGCATGTAGGCCGGTGCGTAACCAACCACGGATTTCTCTCGAGGAGTGGGTCGGCTGCGCCGTCACGCGGCGTGTATGTGTTGACAGTGAAGGTGATGGGCAGTGGTACCGCGGATCCTACTAGCATGGGACTGGTGCAACACCAGTCGCGGATTCTGTTCGAGAAGTGGGCCGACTGGACTATCGTAAAACGTGTGTGTGTGGCAACTGTGGCCCCATGCTGGGGAGGCTGGGACGGGGGCGACGTGTCAGGGTGTAGAGTGGCGCGAGGTACACCCTTACCCTGGTGTGGTTGCTCTGTGGTGATGTGTGTGTGTACTTGTGGGCCTCGTTGCTGGGGAGTCCAGGACGATGGCGACGTGTCAGGGTGTAAAGTGGCGTTAGGTTCCTCCTTATCCTAGAGCGGCTACACTATGCATCACAGATGTGATAACATCAGTATGAGTGTAGAGACTGCATGTGATAGGATTGCATTTGACGGCTTCTACTTTCATACTGTACTACTTACTGAGCATTAGGCTTATGATGTGTGTTCTATGATGTAGGTGCTGACGACCTTGCTGGTGAGCCTCGAGAGCCTAGCCCTGAGGAATAGAATGGATGGCGGCGTGCAATCGAGCCCCGGATGGTGGATTTTGTTAGGGCGACCCGACCCGTCGTGGTGGTAGGTGATGGTGAGACTCGTTGGGTTGTTATTTTGTGTTGGGTATTTATGCGGATAGAGGAGTTCGTATAGACGTCGGTTGTACAGGATTGTATAGAGTGGTTGTAGTGTTTTGGGGACGCATACGTATTTTTATATGTCAGAGTATGATATTGATCTATACTGTGGATTTTCTTCATTTGTATTTGATGGACTCCGTTGTCCTTGAACTCTAATTTTGTTATGGAGATTCTCTAGATGGTTGATAGATAAATTCTGTTAGTTTTTGGTGAACTGTGTGCAGGGTTTAAATTTTGAGATAGCTAGTTTTTAGGCGTTACTCTGTCGAAATTTCGAGAGAGAGGTTGGGAGTCGAGAGGATATGGAATAGGTTGGGATGTGTACAGTGAGTACTTGAGAAGGGTGGATGAGCGTGAGAGTGCGGCGTGATCACAGGCACGCGGGACACGAGGCCCTGCAGGTGCTCACGGGTCGTGCGGCGCCAGTGAGGCCGTGCGTGCGGACGTGTGGTACGTAGGCAGGGTGCGTGGGGCACGCGGCGCTGTGAGCGTACACGGGACGTGATGATGATGAGTTGGCGCACGCGGGGTGTCGAAATGGGGACGTGAGTGCGCAGCACCAGATTGTGTAGTTCGAGGGGTGCGTTGGATTCTTTCCTAGGATTTCGAGTCTTGCCGTTTTATCTTAAAACTATTTTAAATTGTTTTCTTTTTCGCTGCGTATTTTAATATTGAGGATTTCGTGTTCCCTCTTCGGGCGCGAGTTGTTTTCGAATCGAGTCGAATATTTTTATACTCACAAATGTTCTTTTGAATATGATTTGAAAACGAAAATGGTATTAAATTGAGTGAGTTGTCCCAAGTCTCAGTGTGTCATAGTGTGTAGATGTACTGTAACGCGCCGGGGACATGTGGGTTCTCGGGGTGTTACACAGTCACCCAATATGGCACTGTTCTTGCTGGAGCACTTTTAATTTTAGAGTTCTTATGGAATCTGTTGCCAATTGTGCTTCAAAACGCGTCTTACTATCGTGGGACGATTTCCTTACATATGTTTCATTTCCATATACCTCTACAAGTGATGTGGGATTGTGACGACCCCCTTTTTACGACTCGAGATTTGCCTACACTCGGCTTAGGTCTTGAGTTTTTCCTCGCAGTGGTGCTCTTACATACACATTTGGATCATCAAAATCACCCCCCCTCGGCGGCCCAACGTCCTCGTTGGCCACATTTCTGATTGGGTGCAGGCTTTGATACCATTTGTAATAAACCCCTTCATCTTAGTAAGATATTGTCTGCTTTGAGTCGTCGATACAACTCTTGCGGATTTGTTTTGGCGAGGACTTCCGAGTCGATCACCCAACATGATACTGTTCTCGCCGGAGCACTTTTAACTTCGAAGTTCATATGGGATCCGTTGTCAATTGTGTTCCAAAACACATCTTACTATCTTGGGAAGGTTTCCTTACATATGTTTCATTTTCATATACCTCCCCAAACGATGTGGAATTGGGACGACCCGTTTTTTACGACTCAGGATTTGCTTATACTCGAGTCTGAGATTTTCCTACACTCAACTTAGGTCTCAAGGTTTGTCCCGTAACCCGAGGTTTGCCCCCCAAGTCGTGCTCATACGTACACATTTGGGTCATCACAGTCATACAAGATGAAATTAAGGCTCCAAACATGAGGTATGAAAGAATAAAGTCTTATTCTAATAGTCATGCACAGAGAAGCAAATCACTAACGGAGGATGAATATGAAGAATCCGACTATGACGATGACAATTACCAAAATGAAATAAGAGCTAGAACATATCGTGAGGATGGAAACCTAAGCAACATTAAAATTGTAAGTCTACATTTTCAAGGTAAGAGTGATCCTGAATTATATATAGAGGGGGAAAGAAAAGTTGATCTCATTTTTTAACTTTATAATTACACTAATGAGAAAAAGAACAAGTTAGTCACGATGGAGTTCACTAATTAAACAAGCATATAAGGAGATCAACTTGTAAGAACATGAAGGTGGTATGGTGAGCAACCTATGCGTATTTGGGAGGACACGAAGGTAATTATGCACAAAAGATTTATTGCCACCATTATTATCGAGATTGGTGTAAGAAACTACAAGAATTGACTCGAGGATTTAAAAGTGTGGAAGAAAGACAGAACTTTTTTCATGCTAGATGTCATGTGAACAATAAGATATGTAGTTTGATTATTGACAGTAGAAGTTGTATTCATGTTGCTATCACTTTGTTGGTAGAAAAGTTGGGTTTGGAAAACGAGAATCATCAAAAACCTTATAAACTATAATGGTTGAGTGATTGCGGAGAAGTGAAAGTGACTAAAAAGGTAAAAGTCTTACTTTCAATTGGAAAATATAAATATGAGGTTCTTTGTGATATGGTATAGATGCAAGCACCACATATACTCTTGGGGAGATCTTGGCAATTCAATAGAAAAGTCGAATATAATGGATTTAAGAATGAATACTCCTTTTTTCAAGGCAAATTTTGATAACCCGACATCAGTAAAACCTTTGGAGGCCAGCGAGGATCAAGAAAAGTTTACAAAATAATTTAAAAGGAGAAAAATCCAATAAGTAATGTGAAAAGTGTGATAATGGCAAAGAAATAAATACTTGTACCTCACTGCAAGAACAATTACTTTTTACACCACTTCACATCCAAGAGTTTTATATGATGTAGGAGATTTGACTATGAATCTTTTCGAGAAACGAAGGAATGATACAAACCAAGGTACAAAAATACTCAAAGCCAAGAACTATGATCTATAAGAAGACAAAGGAGATCCAAAGTACAAAATCCTAAATTATTTGACCATAAAGATCCAAGAGAAAGAGTAATCACAACATGATCAAAGAAACCATGGATATTCATGGAGTTGCATGGATATGCATGTAGATGCATGGAGAGGCATGGAGTTGGAAAAAAAATGTAACAATATCAAAATTGGCACAACCCAAGCACCCAGTGCGCACGCCTAGCAGACCGCAGCGACTCACGTGTGCCTGCCTCACCGCGCCTTGTGCCCTACTCTCCCCCCGGCGCACTCTTCTCTGTCCTGCGTGCTTACCTTGCACGCCCACTTGCCCCAAGTGTATAGCCTTTGGCCCCGCACACGCTTTGTACCACGCCTTAACATGCCCTTCTTTGAGATATTTTGATTATTTTTAATATTTGTTTTATACTATTTAAGCACAAGAGTTGTAACACTTTGGGAACAATTATGATTAATGATATTTTATTAAAGCTTATGTTTTTTAAGTGATTCTTTTTAGAATTTTCTCTTTAGTTCTTTGTGAAGAATTATATCTTCTTCAAGCCAAAAATTGAAAGATCAAATTGATAGCTTTGGTTCTAACCACAAATTCGGTTACGAATCAAGCTTTTTATTTGATAAATTTGGTTACGTCAGTAAGGTTTGATTTGGATCAAGTTTTTTTTTATTTCATTCAAAGATATTTCTGAGTTTCTATTCCGCGTTGTTGAAAGGTCTCAAATTTGATATACTCGTGGTTCTTATCACTTATTTTAAGTTCTTCACCCACCAATACTTTCACACTCTTTTTTTTTTTCTTTTTCTCCCCGGCTCATCAACAATGTTGAGAATCATTTGATTGCTAATACAAACACTTGTTTTTTGAATATAGAGTGAAATTATCCTACTCGCATCACTTAATCCACAAATTGTTCCAAAATCTCAATTACGAGAAGGGGAAAAACCAAGATGCTATAGAAAAATGTCACTTATTAACATTGCATCAACGACAAACCATAACAAAATCAGAGTTTAAAGACAACGAAAATCCATCAAATACAAATAAAGAAAGTCTACAGTATAGAGCAATATCATACTCTAACATATAAAAATACGTACGCATCCCCAAAACACTACAACCACTCGATACATTCCGGTACAACCGACGTCTATACAAACTCCTCTATCCGCATAATACCTGACACAAAATAACAATCCAACGAATCTCACCATCACCTACCACCACCACGGGTCGGGTCACCCTAATGAAGTCCATCGTCCAGTGCCTTGGTCGCACGCCGCCGACCGTCCTATGCTTCAGGACTGGGCTCTCGAGGCTCACCAGCAATATCTTCAGCACCTACACTATAGAACACACAACATAAGCCTAACGCTCAGTAAGTAGTACAGTATGAAAGTAAAAGCCGTCAATGCAATCCTATCACATGCAGTCTCTACACTCACACTCATGTTGTCACATCTGTGATGCGTAGTGTAACCGCACCATGGTAAGGAGGAACCTAACGCCATCTACACCCTGACACGTCGCCACCGTCCCGGACTCCTCAGCAACGAGGCCCACAAGCTACACACATGCATCACCACACAGCAACCACATTAGGGTGAGGGTGTACCTCGCGCCACACTACACCTTGACACGTCGCCCTCGTCCCAGCCTCCCCAGCACGGGGCCACAGTTGCCATACACAAACGTTTCGCGACAGCTCAGCCGGCCCACTCCTTGAGCGGAATCTGTGACTGTTGTTGCACCAGCCCACACACTAGTAGGATCCGCGGTACCACTGCCTATCACCCTCACATTCACGCCACGTGACGGCCCAGCCGACCCACGCCTCCAGCGAAATCCGCAACTAGTGATGCACCTGCCCGCACACTAGCAGGATCCGTGGTACCACCGCCACGTGTCTCACCACATACTCAAAACATGCTCAAAACCATTTTCGTTCCCGTTTTTTTTAAAAAAATATGATGCATGTCAAACAATACACACACACACCACAATCAATCACATAAATTCTAAAGTTCTACGGTGTAGACCCACTTGGGCAAAACACATGCATGCACTACTTACCTGGCGTCCCAAGCTCACTCGACGCACAGATTCGCCAAAAAGTGTCTCAACCTAAAACACAATCAATCACTCATCAATATTTATTTCAAAATTCACCAAATAGCTAAAAATAACATCTCTTAACTAAACTCATGAAATTTTAACTAAAACGGGTCACTAATTCGGTTCGGCCAAAAATTAGCCTAAACTTCGGACGTATATAACTTTTGCTTCCGTCAACAGAATCGAACGATTCAAGTGGCTAAACGTCCCCTTAGGAACCCAATTTAACATACTAAGACGGATTTTAAAACGGTAAGCTGCAGCTAGGTGGAAAAACCCCGAAACTGAATCTACCACTTTTTTATCCAATTTCACATTTTCGTTTTTCTTCAACCAAAACTCACTCAAATCTAGCTTTACGCACCAAAAACTGCCATGCACTATCACACGTCCCAATTCTATGAAAAAGGGTCACTAATTTGACTTGAACCAAAATCCGACATAAACTTTCGACACGCATAACTTTTGGGTCGGATATCGGAATCGAACGATTCCAGCAGCCATATTTTCCTCCAACCACCTATTTTAACCCACACAAACAGAATTGGAAACGATTAACCGAAGCCAGGCCAAAATGACTAAAAACAGAATCTGTTTTATACGAAAAAAAAGATTGAAAGTCTCAACTTCGACCTAATTTCACCAACGTTTCACCGAACACCCACATTTTAGCTCACCTATGCATACATTGACAAATTTGGGGGTTCCTAATTAGAAAACAGCAAGGGCAGCACAAAATTCTCACGGTTTCCTTCCCAAAACTATGCATTTCTCAACCGGCTTATTTAACCATGAAATTCACCTCTAATTTCCTGAATTCCAGCACAAAATCTCCGAGATTTAGAGGTAAAACAACTCCACACTCAGCCATCCAAACAGAACAAGACCGAAAGGGAAACACCCTGTTTCTCATTCGGTTTTGTTGCGGGAAGGGCCGAGCCACACACACACACACACGGTTCTAAAACACCTAAAAAATCGAGCTCTAACCGTCACAAATTCAAGAACAACTGAGCTTCCGCGCTCGGTCAACACAAATCAAACAGGGAAGAACTCACCCGGGATTTTCAGCTCAGGAGAACCGCACCCGCGCCTCCACTTTAGCTTATCGGGATACTCAGCGCACCGACGTCTCACCCTCGGCGATCGATGGTCAGAACCCCCTTCCCGATCGCTCCCTCTCTCTCTCGCGTCTCCCTCTGCTCTCGGCGTGATGCTGTAACAGGCGAATGGCCTCTCCCGAGCCATTCGGTTGTTATATCCTATTATGTTTTTTTTTAAATTTTATATAACAAAATAAAAGATTACCAAATTGTCGTCATGTATTTTTATCGTCCGTAACTTCGTTAAATTCTCCTCTTCCTGACTTTAAATTCCGAAAACCATCACAAAAGTAGACTCCGAGTTTTATAATTTAATTTACCCGTCAAAATATTTCTCGAAACTCCAACAGAGATTAAGTTAAAAATTTCAGAATTTATATTTAAAAATTTGAAATTTTCTGAGTTATTACATCTCTCCCACCTTATAAGAATTTTGTTACCAAAATTTACGTACCGAATAAGTTGGGATACTGCCGCTCCATATCATCACGCCCCTCCCAAGTAGTTTCCTCCGCACCACGGTTGCAGCACAACACCTTGACCAGCGTGATCTTTTTGTTGCGCAGCACCTTCACAGCTGATCCTAAGATCCTCACTGGTTTCTCCTCGTAGGACAGCGTCAACTGGATCTCTATATCCTATTGTGGCACTACCTGAGAGGGATCACGCATACACTTCCTCAGCATCGAAACATATGGCATCCATCGACGCAGGCAACTGAAGCTGGTACGCAGTTCTCCCAATCCGCTTGACAATCGAGAATGGTCCCACAAACCGAGGGTTGAGCTTCCCCCGCTTTGCGAACCTCACCACTCCCTTGAACGGCGAGACCTTCAGAAATACCTCGTCGCCCTCACTAAACTCCAACTCCAACTCCCGACGCCTCTTATCAGCATAACTCTTCTGTTGACTCTGAGCCGCTTCAATCCTCTTCCGTATCACAGAAATTTTGTCGACAGTTTGCTGTAAAATCTCAAGACCTATCAATCGGGCCTCCCCAACCTCATCCCAATACAATGGCAACCTGCACTTTCTTCCGTAGATGGCCTCGTATTGCGCCATATCAATGGTAGACTGGTAGCTGTTATTATATGAGAACTCCACTAACGGTAAGAACTTACTCCAAGCCGCCTGAATCTATATAGTCCGCTCTGACTGCCCGTCGGTCTGAAGATGAAAGGCCGTACTGAAATCTAATCTGGTGCCCATAGCCCTATGCAGACTCCTCCAAAACTTGGACGTGAACCTGGGGTCTCGGTCTGAAACAATTGACACCGGAATCCCATGAAGTCTGACTATCTCCTAAATATATAACTGGATAAACTGATCCATGGTATAAGTCATCCTCACAGGCAAAAGGTGAGACGACTTCGTCAATCTGTCCACTATCACCTAGATTGCATCACGGCCTTTGGCAGTCCTCGGCAGTCCCACCACAAAATCCATAGTGATCCGCTCCCACTTCCACTCCAGTATTGGCAATGGTTGGAGCACCCCAGACGGTCGCTGATGTTCAGCCTTCACCTGCTGGCAGACTACGCAGGTCGCAACATACTCAGCCACTACCCGTTTCATGTTAGGCCACCAATAATGCTGCTTCAAATCTCTGTACATCTTAATGCTTCCGGGATGCACAGAGAAAGAAGATGAATGGGCCTTTGATAATATATATCCTTCCTCAGCTCCTCAACCTTCGGGACGTACCACCTATCCCAAAATTTCAGAATCTCATCCTCTGAATAGTTGAACTCAGAATCAGGTCTGGCCTCCATACTCACCTTCAGCTCGCTACACTCCGAGTCAATCTCCTGGGTCTGTCTGATCCTGTCCAGAATAGTCGACCTCAACGACAAGGACGAAAGAGTAGCGGCTAGATCAGAAACCACCTCCAAGCTAAAACTCTGCATCTCTGTCACTAACTCAACAGGCACTATCGAAGTCATGGCAGAAATCGAGGCTGTCACCCAACTCAAGGCATCCGCCACCCCATTCGCCTTTCCCGGGTGGTACCTGATCTCCACATTATAATCCTTGACCAGCTCGAGCCATCTTCTCTGTTTCAAATTCAGCTCCTTCTGTGTGAAAATGTATTTCAAGCTCTGATGGTCGGAGTAAATCTCGCACTGCTGTCCATAAAGATAATGCCTCCAAATCTTGAGTGTAAACACAACAGCCGCCAGTTCCAAATCGTGAGTGGGACAATTCTGCTCGTAAGCCTTCAACTGCCTAGAGGCATAGGCAATGACTCTCCCACCCTGCATCAAAACACACCCCAAAACCAATCCTTGAGGCATCACAATAAATGCCAAACTTCTCTTCTTCCACGGGCAGTGTCAGTATAGGAGTCGTAGTCAACCTCTGCTTCAGTGTCTGAAAGCAGTCCTCACACCTGTCGGTCCATTCATACTTCGCATTTTTTCTGGTCAGCCGGGGCAAGGGGGCCTAGATCTTAGAGAACCCCTAAATAAACCTCCGATAATATCCAACCAACCCCAGCAAACTGCGTATCTCGCTAGCACTGGTCGGCCGCGGCCACTCCTTTACAGCTTGAACCTTCACCGGATCAACTGAAATACCCTCAGAGGAGATAACATGCCCCAAGAAGTGAATCCTGTCTAACCAAAACTCGCACTTCGAGAACTTAGCGTATAGCTGAAGCAGGCTCAGAATAGGCAATACAGTCCTCAAGTGCTCTCTGTGCTCCTCCTCACTCCGCGAATAAATTAGAATGTCATCGATAAACACAATCACATACTTGTCCAGGTACTCCTTGAACACCCAGTGCATCAGATCCATAAAGGTTACAGGGGCATTGGTCAACCCGAAGGACATAACCAGGAACTCAAAATACCCGTACTTCGTCTTGAAGGCCGTCTTCGGTATATCCTTTTCTTTCACCTTCAACTGATGATAGCCGGACCTCAAGTCGATCTTAAGAAACACTCGGTCACCCTGTAGATGATCAAACAAATCGTCAATCCTCGGCAATGGATACCTGTTCTTCACCGTCAACTTATTCAGCTCCCAATAGTCAATACACATACGTAGAGATCCATCCTTCTTCTTGACGAATAGAACTGGCCCACCCCAAAGTGAAAAACTAGGGCGTATAAAGCCCTTATCCGTCAGTTCCTCCAACTGAGCTTTCAACTCCTTAAGTTCGGTAGGTGCTAACCTATACGGGTTCTGGCACACCGGCTCGACACCTGGGAACTCCTGCACAACAAGAATATCCTGTAATTGAGTATCACTCTGTGACTGCGCATCCCCGACACTTGCCAAAAATCCCTGGCAACCCTTGTCCAACAACCATGGAGTCTGACGAGTAAAGATAGTAGAAATCTTGGCAAGACCTTTACCTGCTTTAAATGTGTAGCTCTTCCTGCCCGGGGGCCAAAAATGAACCTCTCTAGTCCTGCATTCAATCTTCGCATGATGTCTGAACAGCCAGTCCATTCCCAAGATCACCTCATAACCGCTCAGATGGAGTATGATTAGCTCGGCATATAACTGCTTCTCCCCCACTGTCACCACATTGCCCCGCACCACCTGTTCTGAATACAAATGTTCCCCTGATGGCAAGGTCACATCATAATTTTGCTCGGTGGGACTGAACTCCAAGTTTACCTCAACAACAAAGCCCGAAGACACAAACGAGTGCGTAGCGCCTGTATCCATCAAAGTATAAGCTGCCACACCAGAAACAAAAATGTTACCTGCAATCACTGATGGCTGGGTAGCATCATCTGGCTCAAAAAGGGCAAAAACCTCGGTGTAACTCTGGCTGACGTCTTGCTCGCAGATGGGCATCTGTTGGCAAAGTGTCCCACCCCATTGCAATTGAAGCAGCGGTTCTGACGCGGCTTCTGGCACTCTCTGGACATGTGGCCCACCTCACCACAGTTATAACACCATACTAGGCCTCCTCTGCACTCGCCCGGTTGGTTCCTCTAACACTTCGAGCACACTGGAAACTGTCTCGACCCCTGTAGTCTCTTGGTGCTCCCCTGGCTGTTAGAACTATCACTAGGCCTCTTCAGGCCTTTCTGCATGGACGCCTCTCCGCTCGACTGTGGCAGCGACTCTCTGAATGATCTCCGAGGCTGCTCCTTGAGCACCTCCCAATAACTAGGAAGCTTCGCCCGAGTCTGCTCAATGTGCAGGGCCTTCGCTACCACCTCTTCGTATGGCATGCCTCGGGTCCCTACAATCCGCATGCCCATATAGATATCCGGCTTCAGGCCCTGCACAAACTGATGTACCTTATTCTCATCAAAGCTCACCAAATGCCCTGCAAACCGCGACAAGGACTCAAACTGTCGTACATACGCGGCCACAGTGCCGGTCTGCCTCAACTGCGCAAACTCCACCATCTTCTGTGTCCTGACAGAATGGCTGAAATACTTACCGAAAAACACCGACCTAAACTCCTCCCAGGTCATGGTCTCCACATCTCTCGTGGCCACTACCGTATCCCACCAATGACTCGCATCCTTGGCCAGACAGAATGTCGCATTTGAAACTCTGTCCTGCTCCTTTACCTTGGCAAAACTCATCATCCTCTCTATGCTCCATATCCACTCCTCAGCACTGAGAGGATCCGGAGATGACCCGTCAAAAGTCAGGGGTCTAAGTCTATGCAACCTGTCACCCCCTCTGTCAGACAAATCCTGGGCGCTAGACTGACCTTGGTCGTCCCTGCTCATAAATCTCTCTAACTGTTGAGACTGACGGTGCACTAACTCAGTAAGCTGCCGGATGGTATCATCCATGTCGCCCACAGCTCTAGGAGGCGCCTCTCGTCGTGGTCGACCTCTACCTCTACCTCTCGCCTCTCTTGACATTTTCTACCTTTAACATATACAAAACTCACATTAGTACTACAATAAATTCAAATCTAAACACTTACAGTAGGTGGAGTGCTGTCGTGCAGCGGCTGGCGGTGTTAGGTAATCCTCTGAACAACGTCGACCCCATGGCTCTGATACTATAACTGTAACAGCCCGAGAAACCCACACATTCCCGGTGCGCTACAGTACGTCTACACACTATGACACACTAACACTTGACATAACTCACTCAATTTAATACCACTTTTGTTTTCAAATCATCTTCAAAAGAACATTTGTGAGTATGAAAAATTTTCGACTCGATTCGAAAAACAACCCGCGCCCCGAAGAGGGAACACGAAATCCTCAGTATAAAAATACGCAACGGAAGAAAACAATTTAAAATAGTTTTAAAATAAACCGAAAAGACTCGAAATCCTAGGAAAGAATCCAACATCCCTCGAACTACACAAATCCGGTGCCGCGCACTCACGTCCCCCACTTCGACGCTCTGCGCACACTCTCACGGTGTCGCACGCGCCAACTCAACATCACCGCGTCTCGCGCACACACACATCACCGCGTGCCCCATGCACCCTGCCTCTGTACAGCACGTCCACGCGCACGCCCTCACCCGGCGCCGCACGACCCGTGAGCACTCGTAGGGCCGCGTGCCCCACGCACCTGTGATCACGCCACACTCCCACGCTCATCTACACTTCTCTAGCACTCGCTGTACACATCCCGACCTATTCTATATTCTTTCGGCTCCCCACCCCTCTCCTGAAATTTCGGTAGAGTAACGCCTAAAAGCTGGCTATCCCAAAAATTTAAAACCCTGCACACAGTTCACCAAAAATTAACAGTATTTATCTATCAACCATCCAGAGAATCTCCATAACAAAATTAGAGTTTAAAGACAACGACAATCCATCATATACAAATGAAGAAAATCCATAGTATAGAGCAATATCATACTCTAACATATAAAAATATATACGTATCCCCAAAACACTACAACCACTCTATACAATCCTGTACAACAGACGTCTATACAAACTCCTATATCCGCATAATACTCGACACAAAATAACAACCCAACGAATCTCACCATCACCTACCACCACCACTGGTCTGGTCGCCATAATAAAGTCCGCCGTCCGGTGCCTCGATCGCATGCCGCCAACAGTCCTATGCCTCAGAACTAGGCTCCCGAGGCTCACCAACAATATCGTCAGCACCTACACCATAGAACACATAACATAAGCCTAACGCTCAGTAAGTAGTACAATATGAAAGTAAAGGCCGTCAATGCAATCCTATCACATGCAGTCTCTACACTCACACTCATGTTGTCACATCTGTAACGCGTAGTGTAACCGCACCAGGGTCAGGAGGAACCTAACGCCACCCTACACCCTGACACGTCACCACCGTCCCGGACTCCCCAGTAACGAGGCCCATAAGCTACACACACGCATCACCACACAGCAACCACATTAGGGTGAGGGTGTACCTCGCGCCACACTACACCCTGACACGTCGCTCTCGTCCCAGCCTCCCCAGTACGGTGCCGCAGTTGCCACACACACACGTTTCGCGACAGCCCAGCGGGCCCACTACTCGAGCAGAATCCGTGACTGGTGTTGCACCAGCCCACACACTAATAGGATCCGCGATACCACTGCCCATCACCCTCACCATCAACATAATCACGCCATGTGACGACCCAGCCGGCCCACTCATCTAGCGAAATCCGCAACTAGTGAAGCACCGGCCCGCACACTAGCAGGATTCGCGGTACCAACGCCACGCGTCTCAACACATACTTAAAACATGCTCAAAATAATTTTCGTTCCACTTTTATTTAAAAAAATATGATACATGTCAAACAATACGCACACACACCACAATCAATCACATAAATTCTAAAGTTCTACGGTGTAGGCCCACTTGGGCAAAACACATGCATGCATTACTTACATGGCGTCCCAAGCTCACTCGACGCATAGATCCGCCAAAAAGTGTCTCAACCTAAAACACAACCAATCACTCATCAATATTTATTTCAAAATTCACCAAATAGCTAAAAATAACATCTCTTAACTAAACCCATGAAATTTTAACTAAAACGGGTCACTAATTCGGTTCGGTCGAAAATTAGCCTAAACTTCGGACGCGCATAACTTTTGCTTCCGTCAACGGAATCGAACGATTCAAGTGGCTAAACGTCCCCTTAGGAACCTAGTTTAACATACTAAGACGGATTTTAAAACGGTAAGTTGCAGCTAGGTGGAAAAACCCCGAAACCGAATCTCCCACTTTTTTATCTAATTTCACATTTTCATTTTTCTTCAACCAAAACTCACTCAAATCTAGCTTTACGCACCAAAAACAGCCATGCCACTATCACACGTCCCAATTCTACGAAAAATGCTCATTAATTTGACTTGGACCAAAGTTCGACATAAACTTCCGACGCACATAACGTTTGCGTCGGATATCGGAATCGAATGATTCCAGCAGCCATACGTTCCTCTAACCACCTATTTTAACCAACAAAAACATAATTGGAAACAATTAACCGAAGCCAGGCCAAAACGGCTAAAAACAGAATCTGTTTTATACGAAAAAAAATTGTAAGTCTCAACTTCGACCTAATTTCACCAACTCTTCACCGAACATCCACATTTTAGCTCACCTATGCATACATTGACAAATTTGGGGGTTCCTAATTAGAAAACAGCAAGGGCAGCACAAAATTCTCACGGTTTCCTTCCCAAAACTATGCATTTCTCAACCGGCTTATTTAACCATGAAATTCACCTCTAATTTTCCTGAATTCCAGCACAAAATCTCTGAGATTTAGAGGTAAAACAACCCCACGCTCGGCCATCAAAACAGAACAAGACCGAAAGGGAAACACCTTGTTTCTCATTCGATTTTGTTGCGGGAAGAGCCGAGCCACACACGCACACACTAGGTTCTAAAACACCCCAAAAACCAAGTTCTAACCATCAGGAATTCAAGAACAATTGAGCTTCCGCGCTTGGTTGACAGAAATCAAACAGGGGAGAACTCACCTAAGATTTTCAGCTCAGGAGAACCACACCCGCGCCACCACTTCAGCTTATCGGGACACTCATTGCACCGACGTCTCACCGTCGGCGATCGATGGTCGGAACCCCCTTCCCAATCACTCCCTCTCTCTCTCTCACGTCTCCCTCTACTCTCGGCGTGATGCTGTAACAGCCGAATGGCCTCTCCCGAGCCATTCGGTTGTTACATCCTATTATTTTTTTTAATTTTATATAATAAAATAAAATATTACCAAATTGCACTCACGCGTTTTTATCGTTCGTAACTTCGTTAAATTCTCATCCTCCCGACTTTAAATTTCGAAAACCATCGCAAAAGTAGACTCCAAGTTTTATAATTTAATTTACCCGTCAAAATATTTCTTGGAACTCCAATCGAGATTAACTTAAAAATTTCAGAATTTAGATTTAAAAATTTAAAATTTTCTGGGTTATTACATTAATCTTCCAAGATGGTATCCATTCCCTAGAGCGATAAGTAGACTATTCACTTAAATATAACACTTGTAGTTACATTCATTAGATTTAATTTAGTCCATATATTTCTCAGTTATTTATAAGGTATCATTAAAATTTCATATCTCCAATTGGATCATTCTAAATTATCCCTCTCAACGCTCAATCATCTTTTTACCATCTAATTTAGCTCTGTCTCTGTCCCTTTGAACTAAATTCACTCTAATTATGATGTTCTTACTTTAGTATCCTCAAGTGTTTCTTTTATTGAGCAACACTAAATATTTAAGAATTCAATTTCTTATCATGAATCTTCCACCTTAAGTTGATCAGTTATATTATAAAACTTGTTACTTGGAATGCGCATCACACCACCCTTTCACTACAGATCTCATTATAATTTCAATCATAAGATTTTCGATATGCTCACTACTTACTGGCTTTGTCACACTACGATAGTTACAAGTCCTCGCATTGATACTTATTCCCTGGAGTAATGGTCCAATCCGATCACTGAATATTACTCTATACAAAATTGTCCTCAATTTCCCATTGATTCCTTAAAGCCTTGAACTAACACTTAATATCCTCTCTATGTCTTTGAGTCGCATGTAACCAAATGACGGCTAAAATATGGTCTCTGAATTTCTAAACTAAGTTATACGACATACTCCTGTATCCTCTATTTCCTCAACTTCTCATTGATCGACTTTATCCTCACGTATGGCTCTTCGGTTTAACTCAAACTTCTAACTAGCCAACCGATACTCTACGTAGCCTTTCTAACAACATATGTCCTGTGAGCAATTGCTATCAGGTACATGAATTTCCTTATGCACATTAAAATGGGCTATGCATCCGTAATGACTATAGTAGATATCTCGTACCAGAAAGCTAGCAACTTACCCCATTAGTCATCTCATTGTGCTTTCTTTTTACTCACAACCACCGTAGTAACTTCAATACTTTGCTATAAATCTGACTTCATATTCTCCCTCGGCTGTCTAATCATTCCGTTAACCATTTTAAGTACGAGCTTCACGTCGAGGTTCCTCGATGCCCAAATACTCTTGACATTTCAGTAACTCCTTATTCGAGGTCAATTACCACCTTTCGTTGGACCATACTTGTCTATAAATCAAATCTTGAAGTCTAATTCCATACTTAAATTCGTCCATTTAGCTCTAACAGCATAAGTTCTCAAAATCAGTCAATTTAGTCTCCCAATTACCACTCCTCCTTGTTGTTCCATAATAAGGGCTACTCTACCTGTCATATTGAATATACGCCTTATGCTTACGTCTCAGAACCTTAGTTGGATCAACTATATATCATAAGTTGACCTTCACGTTATCAAGTCTAAAGAAATCTTTCTACTGTATGAACTCCTCATTTCACGACCCTAAAAAGAAGTCGTGATGTAGCTCCTCGGGCTTAACCTCCAATAATCTATAACCTAGGATTCGGTCATAACATTCACTCAGTAAATGACGAATTTAACCATCTATATTCTTATGGAAATGCACGTGCCAGCCACTTAGTCCTATGGTGATGCTCATCCTTAACGTAAATCTGACATATAGTACTATTTCTAATTTCTTCTCCACTTCGATCAACTAAGGTACTTGAACCCGAATTCCCATGATTCTCTCTACTTATATACCTCTTTCAACTTTGGCCATCAATCGGGCTGGTGCTTGAATTTTCTTGTCCTTCTTTGTTCATAGTATTCCTAACTGACGGGACTGTCTGTTCACTAACTCTATTAACTATCTAATCGTCAACGAATAATTCTTGCTACTTGAGTCAACTACCTCTCTCGACACTCGTGGGCACCCTTGTCGTCTAGACATTCTGGCTAATTTCCTAGACAAGACCAATTACTCTCATAAACATCTAATAACTACAGTTAAACTTAAACACTTACAGTTGTCAAAGTACATCGTTCGGCGATCAGCGCTGTTAGCCAATCAATTGAACGGTTTGACCCATTGATTCTAACACTCATAGTATCCCCTTGCTACTATTGATTGACTATCCCCTCTACTTTTTTCCAAGCGGTGTGGGAATTGTGATAGACACTCTTGTCTTCATAATCTCACCCCTCCTCCGAGGAGACCAACATCCTCGTTGTCCACACTTCCAGTTGGGTAAATGCTCTGATACCATCTCTGTAGTGACCCGAAAACCTTCCTGGTTCCCGGCACGCTAACTACTACTACTCACTACTACGATACCATCTCTGTAGCAACCCAAAAACCCTTACGGTTCCCGGCACGCTAACTACTACTACTCACTGTTCTGATACCACAACTATAGCGACCCGAAAACCGACTCGTCGATTTTCGGTTCGCTTTCTCTCTACTACTACTACCCACACACGAATACGCTTGAAAAATTTAAGTAAAAATTTAAAACTTTCGTTCCTCAACTTAAAACGACCATTTTAAAAACGTTTGAAAACGTCGCAATAGAAAACTTCGATTTAAAATCAATTAAAATAAAATTTTAAAATTTTAAAACATTAAAAGACATTTTCGGTCAATCCCTGTAAGCACCGGTCGACACTTCATTTGCCTCTGTTTTCATTGGTCGACACCTCTCTGTTCATCACGCTAACCGGTCGACACTTGTGAACAGTAGTTGACGCTCAAATCTTCTCTGCCCAAACAGATCGAACCCCGTGATTAACACTTCTACGCTACAGAGAGCGGTCGACACCTGTCTTCACAGATCGACACCTTCGTCATGTCTGTTTCCATCGGTCGAACCATGCGGCCGACACCTCTACCATCTTTACACTAACCGGTTAACACTTTCACACACAAGTCAACACTTGATATGGCCCTGTCTCTGTAGATCGACCCTTGTGACATTTGTCGAGTTTGGTCGACCACTAAACATATCGGTCGACCCTTCCTTTCTAGAATTCTGCCTAAAAACCTTATAACTTCACAAAATCAATCGAAGTTCGACTCAACGCTAAAAATAACCCAACGTGCACTTTTCCATCAACTCAAAATTATTATTTACATTAAAAAATGTCTACTAAAGTTTGAAATCCGTATACTTTTCAAAACGACTCAAAATGACTGCGACTCAACCCCTAAACCCGTACCTATGAACACCGTGTCAAAATGCCCTAACAACTGGCCGGATAATTCACATGCGTCCTCCTCCAACTGCCTTCTAATCCTGGGCTTGCTATTAGTACTCATCAGCTATCGCTTTGTCATCTACATCACAGACTCATCTATTATCCTAACGCTAAGTAAGTAATGCATAAAAATATAATATTGTAAACAACACATTCTAACATATGCAGTTTCGTCTCTACTTTCGTTTTCGTTTCTATCTTACATCTTCTTCATAGGACACATCGTGATTCCCCTCATAGGACAAGGTCAACGTCAGTTTAGTAAAGTGACACACTTTGCGGTCCCCCTTATACGACAAGGCCACCATGTAAAGCGGAGAAAGTAGTGACACACCTCACGGTCCCCCTCATAGGACAAGGCCACTCAACCCCACCTTCATTATCTTGTTACGTATCTTCTTAATTTTGTTCTTCACAACTCACATCCTACTGTTTTCATTTCATAAAAACATGGAAATTCGTTTTCGTTTCGTTCTCATATTTCAAAACAATGATGCATAACGTAAATGCATAACGTACATGCAATCTACTGAATTGTGATGTAAGCTCGAAGGCAAAACACCTACTACATTACATACCTGGCGTCCTAACTTTCCGTGGTTCTCGTTTCACCAAAAACCTGCTCAACCTACAATTAAAACTGTTTTCCGTCAAAACTAATTCCAATATTCTACTCATGCACTAAAACCACCATACTAGCACGACACTCCATGAACTCGCCAAAATCGTTCACTAACCCAACTCGGCTCAAAATCAACTTAAACTTCCAATGCACATAACTTTTGCGTCTACTATCAGAATCACTCGATTCCAAAGGCTAAACGCTTCACTCATAACCTAGTTAAAATACCAAAACAGAATTTAAAACAACTAACCGTATCTAGGTTAAAACTCCCAAAAACATAACCGGATTTCACACTCAAATGCCAAAACTCCTATTCTCAGTTCTCTCCACAAAACTCATTCATTTCCTCGCCAATCCATCGCATTTATCCTCAATAACCTACAACAACCAACGATAGACTCAATAAACACCCTGACCCTAAAACTCTAAATCTCTATTCACCAAATTTCTCACCAAACTCTACCCCTAACCAAAACTAAACCATAAACTACTTAAAATCTACCTTACCGTTGAAATGTAGGAGAAAATTAAGTAGGATCCTTGGCTGACCGTCACTGGAAGGAGAAGAACCAAAGGAGGATAGGTTTTCCTCGTGCAGGGGAAGGGGAGAACGAAAATAGGGAAGGGGAATTTCACCGGGAGGAGGGGTTCACTTCTCCTCTCCCTCTTTTTTTTCTTTTTTATAAATAAAAATAATATAATTAAACCTAATTACCTTTTTGTCCTCCACCTTTAATCGTTCACAAATGGTCATTCGATCCATTTCTGGTCAGAATCTTATAACTTTTTCTTTCGCAATAGCCTCAAAATAATCTCTTATCTACTAGTTGAAATTCTCCGCTCTCGATTCCAACCAACACTCCGCCATTTACCAATAAGAATTTCTGAAAATTAAATTTCAGAAAATCCCTGGTGTTACAGGTATGATATTGTTTGATGTGTTATTGATCGATTGTCTAATTTTTACATTTAATTCCAGCGTGGTGAATTATCCACTTTATAAGTTAAATTGTTAATAAGTGACTATCATTGGCTAAATTTGTGGTATTCTTTATAGTATAGTTTTGGACTGAGACTCGAGAAATCTTAAAATCTTGAGAAGGCAAGATTTACACGAATACGATAAGTGATCATTAGGTAGATTGATAGTAAAGGGCCAATATAGATCTCTGAGTACATTATGAGATATTTTCTTAAGGGTTTTTGTGATGTTTGGGTGAGTGATCGTTTATTGGTCACATTTTTTCTATAATAATAGCTATTATAAAGGATGTCAAGTAAACTGGCTTGTATTGGGTGGCTAGGAGGCAAGTTACCTCGTTTGTTGAGATTGTTTAATACCAGCTATAAGATATTGGGTCACTACTTGGAATATTGAATAGGTGAGGATTACAAAGTATCCCCACGTGTTCAATGGAATGATTGAGGAAAAATGAGAAGAAGGATTCCATCTGCAGGTAGTGTCAAACCCCATTCATTGTCCTAGAAGGTGGGAATAATTTTACTGTCTCATTGCTTTCTTCTGGTAAATATTCAGTGTAATGGAATGGTTGTTTTTGTTTGAGGACTTGTAAATCTCGTTGGCAAAAGGTAACAATTTGAGAAGGCTGATTGGGGAGGAAGATAAGGACAATGTCGTGTAAGAAGAAAGTTTGAGAGCTTAGTCTGCAAAGCCAATTAATGAGTTGTTCTTGACAAAGACAATATATTTCCAGGGATTGTACTGTTGAGATGAAAATGGGGAGAAGGTCGTTGATTATTGAAGGACGTTGAACCTGCAAATTTTCTCTCTTGTTTTGTTAGTGTTGATAAGTTAGTGCAAAGATTGAGTTTCGCTAGGATCAGATCAAAGATTTTTATGATAAAAAATCATGCTTTGTGTATGTTGTGATGATTAAGTTGGAATTTCGGCATGAATCATGGAAAATCTAGTGGAGCAAACTGGTCTGGCGTTGGGAAGAAAGACGTCAAGTTGCGGCTGAGCATGATGCTGAGTCATGGCTTTGCCAAAAATTTCGTGGTTCTAAGGACACAAACGTGGCCCAGACACCCTTGGGTCGCAGCACGGCCATCTCTGGTCACGGCTTCGTTGGACTTGTCAACCTGATTATTTTTGAGTCATTTCAGAGCTGTTTTAGACCCTAAAAAAAAGAGTTAGAAGTGATAAATCTAAAATTTTTTTTTAACTCCCGTTTATTCTTTTTTTTTATTAAAGGATAAACGTTTCTTTACATTTATTATTTTCATTATAAAAAATCATTGAATAAGCGATATCCAAAGATTCTTACTCAGAGAATTTTTGAACTTTTTTATTTTGTTTTGGAAAGTTTTATTCATCTGTATAATGGGCTTCGTCTTTTATTGACGGATTTTGATTTCGCAAGAAATAGGTGTTCTTGAATTTCTTGTTTGAGCTCATCATAGTTTCTCTTTGGAGTTTCGATTCAAACATTATTGAGTCATTTCGAGGACAAAAGTATGAAATTTATAACGATGTTTGGAAAATTACTCTATACAGGTGCTGAGGTTTATATTTGTACTTAGCTCGTTGGATTTTATGTATTGCTTGGTCTTTGGATATTAGTAAGCCTAATTGAGGTAGAAGTTTAATTATATGCATAACATGATATTGTTGTCTAAAATAATATTTTAAGATGTGTTCTCATATTAAATGATGTGTCAATTTTTTGTTCGTCGAATTTTTATATAATATATATATTTATTTATTTATTTATTTGCACTGAACTTCTTTAAAATTTTAAGTATGCATATTTAACTTATTGTTCAGCTCATCGTAAGCATTTTATTTTATGTTTCTATTTGTAGTTACCCAGAGTAAGGAGACAACTGTATGTGCGTGTCCCTAGATACAAAACTTTAAACCTGATCAGAATAATATTTGGTTTTAGCGATAACTGAATATCGCCTTTATGTTTATTGTAGCGACATAGTATGCCTAGAGTTCATGAGTTATTCAATTTTCACTGGTATACTATACAGTAGATAAGTGTTTTATTTATTTACAACACTATAATGGACATTTATCACTTGCTCGACTATATTATTTTTAACTTTTTTTCTTAAATTATTTTATAAATGGCATGATCACAAATTGTTAAAAGTAAATGTTAACATAAAACTATATTTTTATTGAGTTTAGGCGATTCATATGATTTCCCTCTATCAGAAAATATTCAAAATGATCTACAGTTGTCACCACGATAGTAGACTTGGAGACATTTACCTTAGTAGTTTAATTTCTCTTGGGAGACATACTTTAGTTTTAGTGAGCTATGCTCCTTAGTATCATTTTTATTTTATTTCTATTGTATTTTAGAACAGTTTGGACTTGCTTTTTTCAAACTATTTGATGTCACAATTTGACTATTTATATTGGGCTTGACTTCTAATTAAATGTAAGTCTTTCTTTGCTAATTAAGAAATTTGAAGTTAAAGGTCAAATGGTTTGGTCTGCTGCAGACTAGATCATTCACCATTCTATCTCAAACCCACTTTGGTGTGTGTTGTTCTCCAAAGTTGAGAGAGTGATTTGAGGCCAAGTAGTTAGATGACTCTGTCTTAAAAACCATCATAAAGGCAAGTCTTTATGAGTGGAACAAGATTGAACAGTCCAAAGATTAAATGACCAAGTTTTGTACCAATTCGTAAGAAAGTCTCAACACAACAAGAAATGGTTGATTAAGTGAGTTCTTGCTGCTACCATATCAATGATGAAAAAGAAAGATGTTCCTTGTGAGAAATTTAAGTTTAAAAGAAAGTGTTGAAAATAACTTATTCAAGGAGGGTGCTTCATTGACAAACAAGTTGTCATTATGTTGAAAGGTAGGCAATGACATAGTGAATCTCAAAATCGTCAAAAGCCAAAAAAAAAAGAAGGTTACCGTGTTCTCCAAAATGGAGAGATAATTATTTGAGTCCCAAAGGTGTGTTGTCACGACTTGGAGGCAGGCTTAACAGATTGCCAGGTCAGACAATCTGAGGACCCGATCACCAAGGTCAAGGCTTGATTCGTAGTGAAAAACTTAAACATAGATCAAAGTCCAAAAATTCACATGATGATTTAAGATATAATAGTGTAATAATTAAATTATGGTTCAGTTAATCTAATGCAAGACCAAATAAAAGTTAAGTCCTCAAATGAATAAGGATAACTACCATTGAGCTCTGATCACTTAGTACTCTTATACTTGTTAGGAAAGTGAGGAAGTCGTCTGAGGTGAATAACTAACTCAGTTGAAATGTTATAATAAATGCATGTGAAACTTCTTTTATATTTTTCTTTCAAAAGATGATAATGTATTTCAAAACATTGTTCCATAAAAATTCGTTTTCATCTTTTTAAGAAGACATGCTTAATGAGCCAACGATGAAGCAATCAATCAAACATTGTCGTATACATAGATGAGTATACAAAAATACGTTACATCATACTTTTTTTGTAAAAACCATCTCAATGAAATAAAAGGGTCACTCAATGATCGCTTCGGCACACAAGCATAGAAAGGTAGCGACTAAAGTCTAGCAGTACTTCATTAGCCAAAAAGAAAAACAATCAACATACGATTCAAATATCCAGTTCTGTTACTCAGGTTGTTGGTGAACCATGGTGATCTATGATTCAACCTATACAAATGATAATCAACAATACCCTTATTAGATTTTGAGATTTGAAAATCAAGGATCGCATCATCACCGTCCAATTACCTATTTCGTAGCGAATAAACAAGACAAGCTTCACCCAGTAGAAAGTGTACTAGAATTTCCTCCTAGTACTTTGACATTGAAGCTGTCGAAAGTATCATGAGTATTAATCCTCTCAAATATGTACCGTGCATCAATAGTAAACATGTAAATAATATATATATATATATATATATATACGTAAAGAGACTGATTGACCAAAATAAGGTTTTTCATAATACCATGCAATGCAGTTCAATAAATATAAAACCTCTACGTCGATGATTATCGTTCCTCTTACGTGTAAGAGCAGCAACCTCAACAACTGGCGACATCTTCAAAGTCGTTTGAACCTTAAACAATACCAATGTCATAAATGTACTATAACTGGCCATGAACTACGCACCTTGGTGATAAAAAATTTCTTAAATAAAAATCGTGCCGTCGACGCTTTAGGGGTTTAAGGGGTACCGATTGACACTTGTAAGTAGAGGTCAACCCTTGATATCTTTTGGGTTTGGCCTACGGTCTAAACTTTCACCTGAAGTGTCAACACCTTCTCAGAATAAAAAGTTGTTCAATCGATACTTTCACCTGAAGTGTCGACACCTTCATCAACCGATCAACACATTGAACTTTAGGTATCAACTAACCTCTCAAAGAGGTTAACATCTTGAACTCTCTGTTTTCAATAGCAAGGCTCGAAGTGTTATCGGTCATCCACAACGATCGACACTTAGATAATTTTCAGTGATGAAATGTTACAAAAATTGCCTCCCTTCATCGTTTTCCACCACCAATCAACAAAATAATTTATACAAACTTTAAATCTACTCAAATATACCAAACATAGCTCACGGATTGAAGTTTCCATGCTCAAATTTGTATCCATCAAAAACCATAAACTTGCAAACTTAAAAACGGAGAGGAAACTCAACAACGATTGAAGCTTCTTTAGAAATGTAGTTGCACGATGACCCGCAAAGGAAATCCTGGTCTCCAAGCATGATGATCTGCACAATGGAATTGCCTCCACTCTCTCTCCCTTCTTTGTATGGCTGCGTGAGGGAGTGAGAAGGTAAAAGAAAGTTTTTCTTCCTTTCTCCATAAATAACCCTTTTTTAAAAAAATAATCTCTCTTTTCTTTAATTCTTCATCCCATTTATTTCAATTTAATATAATTAAAAATTGTATTAAATAAAAATTCATCACATTTGCATCCTCCAAATATTTTAAAACATTACCTACGATTAATTTTCTTAAATTAATTACATGGTAATTTTCCAAATTACTTATTTGACTAATTGATCGTTAAAATCTAATGTGGTTGCTAAACAAAAAGGAGTCAACTCATGACCAATTGACCATTACAATTTGACAAATTTATTAAAAAATGAATAATAACATAAAATTAGTGGTTTTTACATATGTTGTTCTCCAAAGTTGGGAGAGTAATATGAGGCTAAGTTCCTAAAGAAGAGCATGAAAAGATTGCCATCGACAAAAGGTAATCGAAGCATAGTAGTTAGATAATTGTGTTTGAAAAGACCATTTTGAAGGCAGCATCTTATGATTGGACCAAGATTGTAACACTCGTATTTTCGTGGTATCGGTTTTTGAGTTGTCAGGGCGATAATTGGCGGGGTTCGAGTTGGAATAGAGAGCAAAAAATTTTTAAGGTTAGGTGGGGGATTAATTCGAGCCTAATGGGTAAGAAAGGTTCGTAGAATTCTGGCCGAACGTGACCCGAATGATAGTGTAACTGAACAGTTAAAGCATGAGGTTAAAATGGTAATTTGAATTAATTATATTAATAATATATTTACTATTAGTGAAGGAGAGGGGAAGAAGAAGCCTTCCCCTCCTTCGTTCATTCATTGAGAGGAAGAGAAAGAAAGGAAAGCTCTCACGCAGCGATCCCTCCTTCCGATGATGTTCAACCAACGCCTATCTCCGTTTTCTGCTCTATTTCAACAATAAGGTAGGTTTTTAGTGGTTTATGGTTTAGTTTTGGTGAACATAAGAGTTTGATGAGAAATTTGATGGATAGGGAATTAGGGTTTTAGGGTTAGAGAGTTCATTGGAGTTATTATCTATCGTTGTAGAATTGTTGACGATAAATGTGATAAATTGATGAGGAATGTGCTGAGTTTTGCTGAAAGGTCGAGGAGGGGGGATTTTAGACCTTAAGGCCAATTTTGTTTTTGGATTTCTGCCTTAGGTACGATTAATGGTTTTAAATTCTATTTTGGTATGTTAAACTAGGTTATGATTGGAGCATTTGGTCATTGTAATCGAGTGATTCTGATGACGAATGCAAAAGTTATGCGCATTGGAAGTTTAAGTTGATTTTGAGCCGAGTTGGATTAATGAGCGATATTGGCGAGTTCGTGAAGTGTTGTGCTAGTATTGTGGTTTCAGTGCGTGAGTAGAGTAGTGAGATGAGTTTTGACGGGAAAACGGTTTTTGTTGTAGGTTGGGCAGGTTTCTAGTGAAACGAGCACTACGGAAAGCTAGGACGCCGGGTAAATAGTGTATGCATGCGTTTTGCCCAGGAGGTCCTACACCGTGGAACGTTAGGAGTTATGTGGTTTGATTGTTATGTGTGTGCGTATTGTTTGGCATGCATCATGTTTTGAAAAGGGAATGAAAATGAATTTGAGCATGGTTTTATATGCGGATGTGAAGTGTGATGTACGGCGGTGAAAATGATGTGTGTATGGGTAGCTATGGTACCGTTGCTGGAGGAACCAGGATGGTGGTAACACGATTCCACCCTCGAATGAGTCGTGTTTTACCTACAAACGAAACAGAAAGCAAAAAGAAGCAGAAAATCGAATGTTGTTCGATGAGCAACCTTTTAGGCTCTCAGCATAATAATCTTCCGAACGAAGACGTCAGCAAACGGAACCGGTTACTGACCACTCCCTTTGTGTATCCTTCTCTGGAAAGAGAGGGAAAAAAAGTGAAACAATGACTATTCAAGTAACCTCGAGCTTGAAAGCTCGAAGGAGATGCACTCCTTCTCGGTTCTTGACCGAACCGAGTCTTACCGTTCACCAAGCTTCAAGTTACTTTGTCTAAACATAAAGGGAGCTATTCTCATAGATTCAACAACCTTTACAAACACCAATAGCCATATATTTATATACCTAGGGTGGCTGAAGGTTAGAATGGACTTGGGCTTCGAAATAGGCCACATAGTTAGCCATTCTTGGTCCACTTGCACACCAGAGCACTGTTCAAGCTTTGGGCCATTTGTTGCATCAATGTGCTACTAAACTTCGGCCCAATTGTTGCTTCTAACCACCATTTAACTTAACATACATCTAATACTAATGTCTAAGGATGCATGCAACTATAAAACATTACAAAAAGGCGAATGTTTTCCAACAAAAACATAAGGGTGAATGTTTGCCAAATAAAATTCAATTACAAATTAATTCCGATAGAGACAAATCCTTTCTTCATGTGCTTCCACCTTTAGCACCCACGATAGCAAGTGCAAGGGTTAATCTTTTGTCCTTTATGCTCGATTCCTATTCCAAGTCCACAAAGAGGCATTCGAAACCAGTAATTGCTGCAAAAGAATTGAACTTGTTAGTGAACAAGTTTGATAAAGCTCGTGCCTTGGTTTGTGATCGAGTGATGGGCCTCTGAGGCACATCATCCTCCTCAAGTGATTGAGGATTTGACCTCAAATCCGTTAATGGGGTCACTTCGATGTCATCATCGTTTGCTTTATATGGAGAGAGATCTTGGACATTAAAGGTGGAGGAAATTCCGTAGTCGCCGGGTAGCTCTATCTTATAGACGTTATTGTTGATTCTTTCTAACACCTTGAATGGTCTTTCTGCTCTAGGCATTAATTTGGATTTCCTTTTAGTGGGGAACCTTTCTTTCCTTAGGCGCAATCAAACTAAGTCTTCTTCATTAAAGATAACTTATCGTCGTCTTTTATTAGCGTGTTTGGCTACCTTTTCGTTGCTCTTCTTGATGGTTTTGCATACAGTCTTGTGCAATTCCTTAATTCGTTCAGCCTTGTCCACCCCTGATGGATTAGCTAAGTCTGTAAAAGGTAAGAGAACAAGATCTAACTGTGTATATGGATTAAACCCATAAGCAACCTCAAAGGGCAACTGCTGAGTAGTGGAATGAAAGTTGCGAGTGTAGGCAAACTCCAAGCCTGGGAGTACTATATCCTAGTTAGACAGTTTCTTACCTACAATAGTGCGTAAGACGGTACCTAGGGCTCTGTTGACGACTTCCGTTTGACCATCGGTTTGGGGATGAAAGGATGTACTGAAGCACAACCTAGTCACTAACGTTTTCCACAAAGTGGTGCAAAAGGCACTTAGAAATTTAGTTTCTCTGTCCGACACTATAGAACGCGGTATATCATGCTGGCGAACGATCTCTTTAAAATATAGGTTAGCTATTAAGACAGAGTCATCAGTCGCGGCACAAGGAAGGAAATGTGCCATCTTGGAGAACCGATCCACGAGCACCATTATATAGTCTTTATTATGGGCGGTCCGTGGTAGTCCTAAAATGAAGTCCATACTAACCTCTACCCAAGGATGTGATGGGATGGGTAAGGGCATGTATAAGCCTTGAGGTAGAACTTTACTCTTATCATTCTTGTAAATCACGCATGTCTCCACCATGCAATGCACATCTTTCATCATGCGAGGCCAATAGAAGTGTTCCTTAAGCGATTCTAGGGTCTTTTTCTTTCCGAAGTGACTTGCTAGGCCTCCGCAATGAGCTTCTTTTACTAGGCATCATTTTAAGCTTCCTTGGTGAATGCACTACTTTCCCGTTTTAAGTAATTAGCCATCCATGAGATGATATTCACCTTCGGCCTTGTCCATGCACTTGATGTAATAAGGTCCAAAATCAAAGTCGGTTTCATAGATCTCCTTAATCCATTCAAAGCCAAAGAACCTAACCCTTAATTCGGTGAGTAGAATGCGCTTTCTAGAGAGTGCAGCGACCATGACATTATTTTCCCCTTTCAAATACTTAAAGGTGTATGGAAACCTTTCTAAAAACTCCACCCACTTGACATGTCTCTTATTCAGCTTGTGCTAACTCTTGATATGTCTTAGGGCCTTGTGGTCAATGTTGATAACAAACTCTCGTGGTAAGAGGTAATGCTACCAACGTTCTAAAGCACGTATAACTGCGTAGAATTCTTTGTCGTAGGTGGAATAATTTAGTATGGGTCCTTTCAACTTTTCACTAAAATATGCCATTTTGCATAAGCATTGCTCCTATGCTGACTCCAGATACATCGCTTTTGACCTCAAAGGCCTTGCTAAAATCCGGGAGGGCAAGTACATAGAAATGACATAATATGTCTTTGATGAGGTCAAAGCTCTTTTGACACGTCGGGGTCCAAGATAACTCTTTCCCTTTCTCAGTGCAATCCGTAAGTGGAGCAACTATCAAACTGAAGTCTTTGATGATTCTTCTATAAAATGAGGCTAGCCCGTGAAAACTGCGTATTTCTGTGATAGAATTCGGTATAGACAAATCCTCGATGGCGTTTATCTTTTCTTCGTCCGCTTCCATCCCATCTTTTGAGATGACAAATCCCAGAAAGTACACCTTGTCCTGTGCGGAAAAGCACTTTCCTAAGTTACCAAAACGTTTAGCCCTTCTAAGGGTTTAGAAGAGTGAGTTAAGGTGGGAGAGGTGTTGAGTGAGATCCACGCTATACACTAAGATGTCATCGAAATATACCACGATAAATTTTTCTAAATACTTTTTAAGCACATGGTGCATGAGTCTCATGAACGTACTTGGGGTGTTAGATAAACCAAAAGACATTACCATCCATTCGTATAATTCATATTTTGTCTTAAAGGCTGTCTTCCATTCGTCACATTCTCTTATCTTGATCTGATGGTAGCTGCTCTTAAGATCTATTTTAAAGAAAATAGAGGCTCCACTGAGCTCATCTAACATGTCCTCGAGTCTGGGGATGGAAAATCTATACTTGACAGTAATTTGGTTCACAGCTCGGCTATCGACACACATTCTCATGGTGTCGTCTTTCTTGGGACCTAATAAGGAGGGTACTGCACAGGGGCTCATGCACTCTCTAATGTAACTTTTATCCAAAAATTCTTGTACTTGGTCCTGTAGTTTCTTGGTTTCTTCGGGGTTCATTCGGTAGGCTGGTCTATTAGGCAGTACCGCTTCGGGTAGGGGATCAATTCGGTGTTCAATGCCACGTAAGGTGGTAGACTTTGCGGTAAGTCTTTTGGGAACACATCTTGGAATTGGTTAAGTAAAGATTTGACGGTTTTGAGGAATAACTCCTAGTTCCATAACTCTATCTCAAAAAAGTACCAAAATTAGGGGATCTCCTCTACATACGGATGTTTCTATCTCCTTCTTAGTCATGAGTAAAGTAGTCTTGTCCTTGGCTTCCTTTCTTGCAGCGTCATCTTAAGATATTTGTTCGGGGGTCATGGGAGCAAACTTAAAGGTCTTTCCTTCAAACTTAAAGGAATAGTAGTTAGTGTAGCCATCGTGGTTTACCCTTCGATCAAATTGCCAGGGTCGGCCTAGAAGTAAATGACTTGCACTTATAGCCACAACATTGCAAAGGACTGTGTCTTTGTATTTTCCGAGGGCGAATTCAGTTTTCACTTGCTTGGTAACCTTGACATCATCCCTATCATCTAGCCAACGTAGCTTGTATTGGTGGGGGTGAGTGTTGGTCTCTAGGCCTAACCTGGTTACTAACTCCGTGGAGGCAACGTTAGCACAATTACCTCCGTCTATAATTAGGGAACATAACTTCTCCTTGATGAAACACCTACTATGGAAGATGTTCTCACGCTAACAGTCTTCTCCAGAATTCTTAGTTACGAGAACACGTCTTCTGACCATAAGCATGGGTTTAAGCATGGGTCCTTCAGGGGCGTGGAAATCTTCCTCTTGGGAGTCACTCTGCTCCTCATCTTTTTTTACACCTTCTCGCTCGTCTTCACTCATAAACTCTCCAGTGTCCTCCTAGAGGATCATCACTCGTCTATTAGGACACTGAGCCATGAAATGACCCAAGCCATGACATTTATAGCATTTGAGATCTCGTGATCTAGGGGGATTGGAACTTTCTACTAGGGTTTTATTACTTGATTCTTTGGGTGGCCAACTACGTGGAAACGGGTTCTTTCTCTCAACTTTGGTGAAAGTTTTGTTGGGTTCTGGTTGCGGGGGGGTGATCTTAGCAGTAGTCTTGAGCGGAAATTTCTGGGTGAAACAAGCTTTTCTCTTCCTACAAAGCTGCCGCTTTACCTTCATAGCCATCTGTACTACCGCGTCAAGGGATTCTAGGGGATGCAGCTCAACAGTGTCTCTTATATCTTGGTGCAATCCTCGAATAAATCGTGCAAGCACTTGCTCTTCGGGTTCGTCCATATCTCCACGAATCCTAAGGGTATCAAACTTAGTAAGGTATTTTTCAACAGATCGACCTTCTTGTCTTAGGTTTTGGATTTGTAAGAAGAGCTATTGTCGGTATTGGCTAGGTATGAATCTCTTGGTCATGAGAGACTTCATCACTCTCTAAGTGGTGGCAGGGTCGTCTCCTATCTTCTGTCTTTAGGATTTAATGTTGGTCCAGCAGACGGCCGCGTATCCAGTGAGCTTGACCGAAACTAGTTGAATCTTAACCTTATCCGAATATTCATAGTAGTCAAAGACTTTCTCCACCTTATCTATCCAATCTAAAAAGGTGTTACCATCGCATGCGCCATTAAATGACATGGCATGCAACTTAATGTTCCTAAGATCGTCTAAGTCTTTTCGACGGCTGGACCGAAAATTCTCTTATTCGTCTAAGGTCCACTCATCCTCATTATGATAGTCAAAGTCTTGGAACCTCCTTTTGGGGTTAGCTGGCCTCTCACTCCTCGGGGAAGTGTCCTGGTAGGGGAATTTCCTGGGACGGTATTTAGTTCTCTTAGGGTTCTCAAGTCTCATCCTAGGGAGGTCATCTCGGGAGGGCTCTCTGGAATTAATCTTGTTGAGGTTCTCCATTATGAATTTCATACCAAAGGTTAAGTCTTTGAGTTGTTGGCCTAGATTACTAAATTCTCCATTAAGGCTATTTAGTTGTCCTTGAAGGCTAGAGTCTCTCTCTTGATGGGTATGAATCTCGAGTTGGGGAACGTTTTTACCCCAGTTCGATTCTTGAGTTATAGTATCGGGGTTTAAATCTCGGTTGAATCCACTTCTAGTCTTCATGTGACTTCCTAAGGATATAGGGAAAACATGTGTACTTACGTTAAATTGAACCCTAAGTGTTAGGAATGAGGGAAAAAGTAGTGGATCCCGAGTGCTTAAAACTTTGAACTCAAATTTGAGGGTTTAAATGGCCTTTTTTGAGAATGGAACGTGGCTGTCACAAGTAGAGCATGCAATATTACCGTAGAGCTCTGAGAGAGCTTCGATTCAATATTTTACAGGCGAAAATCTGACACTCGTAGCAAAAGTTATGACTGTTTTAAGTTGAACGAGTCAAATCTACTAGAATAACTAGTGAACTCGGCATAAAGTTTTACCAGGGCATTAACACATTCTGATAAGCATGGATTTCATTTTAATGCATATATCATTAAAAATCATGTGGTAAGGATACAATAGAATAATCACAGTGATTCTAAGGTGTGTGCAAATCATATAAGATATTCGATTAGACAAGTAAAATAGAGATTAACATAGTGCTTTGCCAAAGTAGTTATGTCAAGATGTTAGCAGGCATGAAATGATGTAGGAGACAACAATATCAGCACAAAACAGAATTAAATCACCAAGTACAGAGCAGCAACAGAATGGTTTTTCCATATAAGGTAATAACATTAGCTGCTACATAGCACACCAGATGTATAATAACACAAACGTACAATACCACTTGTCCGGCAACAAATACCTACCGCCTACACCTACCCTCAAACAGCAACTAAGCTGTAGGGTGTTCAGTTTTCACCTGCACCTCCCCTCAAACAGCAGCCAATCAGTTGAATAGAGGGTATGCAGAAAACACAAATGCGAATAATAACAGGTAACAGATCAAACATAAATTCTGAGTTTAAAGAATAAATGGTTTCGAGTTTCTGGGTTTACTAATTAAACATAAGTTTCGGTTTTCAAATTTTGTTCAATAATAACATATCAAAGGTAATGTTCAAGCTTAAACAGATCCTTATATGTTAGACACAATAATAACAAAATTGGTTTCTGCTTTTTCCAAAACCAACGAACCAGAGAAGAATAAAAATTTTTGCAACAAACAAAATGTGTAACAAAGATCAATCCACTCGTTTGCTGACATTCAGGGGAAGCTATCCATGGCTCTGATACCACGTGACACAATTCCACCCTTGAATGAGTTGTGTTTTACCCACAAAGAAAACAGAAAGCAAAAAGGAGCAGAAAAACAGAATGTTGTCCGATGAGCAACCTTTTAGGCTCTCGGCATAACGATCTTTCGAAAGAAGACGGCAGTAAACGGAATTGGTTACTGGCCACTCTCTTCGTGTATCCTTCTCTAGAAAGAGAGGGAAAAATAGTGGAACAACGGCTATTCAAACAACCTCAGGCTTGAAAGCTCGAATGAGATGCACTCTTTCTCAGTTCTTGACCGAACCGAGTCTTACGTTCACCAAGCTTCAAGCTACTTCGGCTAAACACAAAGGGGGCTATTCTCATAGATTCAACAACCTTTACAAACACTAATAGCCATGTATTTATAGACCTATGGTGGCTGAAGGTTAGAATGGGTTTGAGCTTCGAAATGGGCCACATGGTTGGCCATTATTGGTCCACTTGCACACCAGAGCACTCTTCAAGCTTTGGCCCATTTGTTGCATCAATGTGCTGCTAAATTCTATCCTAATTGTTGCTTCTAACCACCATCTAACTTAACATACATCTAATCTTAATGCCTAACAATCCATGCAACTATAAAACATTACAGGAAGGCGAATGTTTACCAACAAAAACATAAGGGCGAATGCTTGCCAAATAAAATTCAATTACAAATTAATTCCGAGGGAGATAAATTCCTTCTTCATGTGCTTCCACCTTTAGCTCCCATGATAGCAATTGCAAAGGTTGATCTTTGTCCTTTATGCTCAGGTCTCATTCCAAGTTCGCGAATAGGCAATCGAAACCAGTAATTACTGCAAAAGAATTGAACTTGTTATTGAACAAGTTTGATAAAGTCTGTGCCTTGATTTGTGATCGAGTGATGGCCCTTTGGGGCACATCAGGTGGCGACGTGCCAGGGGGTGATGTGGCGATTACGTCTCACCCTTAGGTAGCTGCTGCGGTGTGTGTGTGGTGGTGGGCAACTATGGCCTCGTTGCTGGAGGAACTGGGACGATAGCGATGTGCCAGGGGGCGGTGTGCCGAGTGCGTCTAGCCTCACCCTAGAATGGTTGCAGTGTGTGGAGTGACGCGTGGGTACGGTTTGAGTGTCTCGTTGCTGAAGGAACCAGGATGATAGCAACATGCCAGGGTGTGAGGTGGCGAAAGAGAGTCAAACTTCACCATGGTGTGGCTATACCACATGGCACCGGTTGTGACAACACGAGTGAGAATGTAAAGACTACATGTGATAGGATTGCATTATCGGTTTTACGTTTCATATTACACTACTTACTGAGCGTTAAGCTTATGTTGTGTGTTCCATGGTGTAGGTGCATGCATTCCAGCGGCTGAGTTACGAGAGCCCAGGTAGGCTGAGTAGGCGGTTGGCAGCATGCTACCATGTGTCGGCAGGTGGAGTTCGTCAAGGCGACCCGACCCATGGAGCGAGGCTAGATAGTAGTTCCTTTTTGGTTGTATTTTGCAAGGTATAAGTCAAGTGCATAGAATTTGAGGATATAGGTTTATTTGGCACGATAATAGTCGGGATAGATGTATGGTTGTGTTTTGAAATCACTCGAGGAATTTGGTCTTAAAAATATAGGTCTTTACTTTGTGGTTTTAATTGTAGAAGTTTTTATCGTCCGTTTTCTTTTGATCTGGTGTTATTTTTAGGTTGCTGGTGCAAAGTGCCGACCATTGTCCTTAGGTGCCGACCGGTCAGTGTAAAATGTGATGAGAGTGTCGATCGGTGCCTATAGGTGTCGACCGGTTAGTGTAAAAATATTGAGAGTGTCGACCGCGGGGTTCGACCTGCACGAGCAAAAAGAATTAAGGTGTCGATCGGTGAAGGCAAGTCTCGACCACTTTTGTGATGTGTGTAGGAGTGTCGACCACGGAGTTCGACCGGAGTAGGCAGAAGGTATTAAGGTGTCGACCAGTACCTCTTTTTTTGAATGTTTTAAAAAGTGAAGTGTCATTTAACCTGATTTTTTATTGAGTCTTATGCTGCGACAAGTCTAAACATTTTCAAAGAGTGCTGATTTAAGTCGTGGAACCAAAAGTTTTAAATTTTGTAAGAAATTTATCTAGGAAACAAGTAAGTGTACGATTAGCAATCCATGTTTAGGAACGACTTGGGGACATTACAAATGTGGTGTCAAAGCAGAGAACGAACTGCAAACGAGTAGGTTTTCAGAGTGTTACAGTTATGGTATCAGAGCTTTTACTCAACTGGAAGTGTGGCCGACGAGGATGTTGAGCCCCTCAGAGGAGGGTGAGATTGTGAAGGCAAGAGGGCCTGTCACGATTCCTACACCGCTTGGGGGAAAGGTAGAGGAGACGATTAATAGGAGGGAAAAATGGTAGGCCACGAGTGTCAGAGCCATGGGATCGACGTCGTTCGATGGATCTCCTAATACCATCAGCCGCTGCATGGGAGTGCTCCACCAACTGTAAGTATTTCTTAGAGGCCTTTTAGTTTCGTTTAGACTCACTAGATGTTGTGGTGTACAGGTTTAACGTTATGGTTAGAGAGACGCGTAGAGCTGTAGGTGATATGGATGATACCATTAGACAGTTTACCGAGTTGGTCAACCGCCAATCACAGCAGCTGTTGCAGTTTATGAGTAGGGAGGACCAGGGCCAGTCTAATGCCTAGACTTCGACGGATCATGGGGGTGATAAGTTGCACAGGCTCAGACCCCCAGTGTTCGACAAATCATCTTCGGATCCACTCAGTGTTGAGGAGTGGATTCGAAGTATGGAAGACATGATGGATTACGCCGAAGTAAACGATCAGGACAGGGTATCCAGTGCGGCATTCCACCTTACAAAGAGCTACCTAAGGAACAGCCCAGGAGATATTTCAAAGAATTGTTGCCACAATCGAGCGGAGAAGAGTTGTCTCAGGGGAAGGGCCTGAAGAGGGCTAGCGACAGCTTTAGTAGCCAGGGGAGCAATAAGTGACCCCAAGGACCAGGGCAGTTTCCGGTGTGCCCAAAGTGTTAGAGGAGTCATTCTGGCGAGTGCAGGTAGGTGCAGGGCAATGCTACAACTGTGGCGAAGTGGGCCACATGTTCACAGATTGTCAGAAGCTGCGACAGAATTGGTGCTTCAACTACAATGAAGTGGGGCATTTTGCTAGGAAATGCCCAAATTTGAGCAAGACCCCAGTGAGAGTGACACCAAGAGTCTTCGCCCTCATTGAGCCGGACGATGCCGCCCAGCCATCGGTGATTTCAGGTAGTGTTCTTATTTCGGGCATGGCAGCTTATACTCTTATCGATACGAGTGCTACTCATTCGTTTGTGTCCAATGCCTTCGTGGTCAACGCAAATCTAGTGCCCAGCTATTCTGGGTAGTTCTATGATGTATTGTTGTCGTCAAGGGAGCGCCTATACTCAGATCAAGTGGTACAAGATGATATTGTGCAGTGGGAGAAAAACGGTTGTACGTTGATTTGATCAAACTCAACATGAAGGGGTATGAGGCTATTTTAGGGATGGATTGGCAGTCTAGACATTATACCACGATAGATTCCAGCACCAGAGAGTTCCACTTTCGACTCCCGAGTGGAAAGAGTTGCTCCTTTAGGGATGGAAAGGGTTTGAGTAGGATTTCGACAGTGTCGTCTATGAGAGCCCAACAGTTGTTATGAGGTGGATGCATGGGCTTCTTGGATAGTGTCATGGACGCGCAATTTCAGGGCAAGACTCAACTCCAGAACATCCCTATTATGCAGGATTTTTCGGGGGTATTTCTTGAGGATCTGCCAAGTCTGCCCCCTGACAGGGAAATTTAGTTCATTATCGACGTGTACCCTGAGGCTGAGCCAGTGTGTAAGAACCCGTACAGGCTAGTGCCTACCGAGTTGAAAGAGTTAAGGGCACAATTAGAGGAGTTGACAGATAAGGGATTCATACGCCCTGATTTTTCGCCGTGGGGTGCACTGGTGCTTTTCGTTAAAATGAAGGATGGATCCCTACGCATGTGTGTTGACTACAAGGAATTGAACAAGTTGACGGTGAAAAATAAGTACCCATTGGCAAGCATAGATGACTTGTTTGATCAACTTCAGGGGGCACGGGTGTGCTCTAAATGGATTTGAGGTCCGGTTACTATCAGTTGAAAGTTAGGGAGGAAGATGTCCCGAAGACAGCTTTCCAGATGCGGTATGGGCACTATGAGTTTTTAGTGATGTCGTTCGGACTAACTAACACCCCAGCCGTCTTTATGGGCCTGATGAACCAAGTATTCAGGAAGCAATTGGATAGATTCGTGATAGTATTCATTTATGACATCCTAATATACTCTCGGAGTAAAGATGAGCACAGAGAGCACTTGAGGATCGTGCTGACGACTTTGGGGCAGCACCAACTATATGCTAAGTTCTCGAAGTGCAAATTTTGGTTGGGTAGTATCAAATTTTTGGGGCACGTTATCTCTCGTGATGGTATTTCACCGGACCCGGCAAAGGTTCAGTCTGTGAAAGAATGGCCACGACCAACCAATGCCAGCGAGATACACAATTTTCTAGGACTGGCAGGATATTACCGAAGTTTTATTGAAAGATTTTCAAAGATTGCAGCCTCTTTGACTCGATTGACCAGGAAGAACATGATGTATAGCTGGTCTGATGAGTGCGAGGACAGCTTCCAAGCGTTGAAGCAGAGGTTGACTACAGCCCCTTTTCTAGTACTGCCGGTAGAAGGGGAGAAGTTCAGTATTTATTGCGACGGCTCCATGGTAGGCTTGAGTTGCGTGTTTATGCAGAATGGAAGGGTGATCACCTATTCTTCAAGACAACTAAAGCCCTACGAGCAGAATTATCTCACGCATGACTTGGAGTAGGCGGCGATGGTCTTTGCACTTAAGATCTGAAGGTATTATTTATATGGACAATAATGCGAAATCTTCTCGGACCACCAGAGTTTGAAGTACATCTTCATGCAAAAGAAGATAAACTTGAGACAAAAGAGGTGGCTTGAGCTGATTAAAGACTACGACCTGGAAATCAAGTATCATCCGGGGAAAGCAAATGTGGTAGCGGATGCCTTGAGCCGAGTGTCAACTACGATGTCTGCTATGATTTTAGCAATGCCTACCAAGCTGGACTGGGGTACAAGAGTTCGCCCTAGAAGTGGTTTCTGATTTGGTAGCCACACTATCGGCGATGTTGTTGAGGCCGATCATCCTGGACAGAATTAAACAGGCCCAAGAGACTGATCTCGAGTGCAGTGGACGGAAGGCAGGTATGGAGGCCAATGCTAGCACTGAGCTCAGCTATTTGGAGGATGGGATTCTGAAATTTCAAGATAGGTGGTATGTCCCGAGGAATGAGGAGGTGAAAAGGGAAATATTGTCTAAAGCCCACTCGTCTTCCTTCTCTGTGCATCCTAGAAGCACTAAGATGTACAGAGATTTAAAGCAACACTATTGGTAGCCTAATATGAAGCAGGAGGTAGCCAAGCACGTTGGGACCTGTGTGGTATGCCAGCAGGTAAAGGCGTAGCATCAGAAACCGTCGGATACGCTTCAGCCACTACCTATACCTGAGTGGAAATGGGAACGGGTCACTATAGATTTTGTGGTCGAACTGCCAAAGACTGCTAAGGGTTACGATGCAATTTGGGTGATTGTAGACAGAGTAACAAAGTCGTCTCACTTTTTACCGGTGAGAATGACTTACTCGATAGATCAGTTCGCTCAATTGTAAATGCAGTAGATAGTTAGACTACATGGGGTCTCGGTGTCGATAGTGTCAGACCGAGACCCTAGGTTTACGTCCAAGTTTTGAAAGAGTCTACATAAGGCCATGGGTACCAACCTAGAATTCAGCACGGCCTTCCACCCTCAAACCGACGAGCAATCAGAGCGAACCATACAGATACTGGAAGACATGCTCAGAGCCTGTGAATTGGAGTTTCAGGCGGCCTGGAGCAGGTAATAACAGTCATCAGTCTACCATTGGCATGGCACCGTACGAGGCTTTGTATGGAAGAAAGTGCAAGTCACCATTATACTGGGACAAGGTTGAAGAAGCAAGACTTATAGGTCCAGAAATACAACAACAGACGGTCGACAAGATTGATATTATAAAGAAGAGAGTCAAGGCAGCTCAGAGTCGGCAAAAGAGCTATGCCGATTGGAGAAGGCGAGAACTGGAGTTTGGCATGGGTGATGAGGTATTCCTAAAGATCTACCCGTTCAAGGGAGTAGTCAAGTCCGGAAAGCGTGGAAAGCTCAACCTTCATTTTGTTAGACCGTTCCCTATTGTGAAAAGGATTGGGAAGACCGCCTACAAGCTTTAGCTGCCCTCTTCGATGGATGTCATACATAATGTCTTCCATGTCTTCATGCTGAAGAAGTGTATGCGTGATACTTCTCATGTGATTGCACAGTAGGACATAGAGGTACAACCAACACTATCTTATGAAGAGAAGCCAGTGAGCATACTGGGATCAGCTGTGAAAGTGTTGTGCAACAAGTAGATACACTTGGTCAAAGTTTTGTGACACAATCACAACGTGGAGGAGACCACTTGGGAAAGACGGCAGCACATGGAGCAGCAGTATCCGGAGTTATTCGGTACATCAACTTTGAGGACAAAATTCTTTTAAACAGGGGAGGATGTAACACCCCGTATTTTCATAGTATCAGTTTTTGAGTTGTCGGGGCGATAATCAGCAGGGTTCTGGTCGAAATGTAGAGCGAAAAATTTGTAATGTTAGATGGGGGATTAATTCGAGGCTAATGGGCAAGAAACGTTGGTGGAAGTCTGGCTGAACGTGATCTGAATGATAGTGTAACTGAACGGTTAAAGCGTGAGGTTAAAATGGTAATTTGAATTAATTATATTAATAATATATTTATTATTAGTGAAGGAGAGGGGAAGAAGAAGTCTTCCCCTCCTTCGTTCATTCACCGAGAGGAAGAGAAAGGAAGAAACGCCCTCCCGCGGCGATCCCTCCTTACGACGACGTTCAACGAACGCCGATCTCCGTTTTCCTCTCTATTTCAACGGTAAGGTAGATTTTTAGTGGTTTATGGTTTAGTTTTGGGGAACGGAAGAGTTTGATGAGAAATTTGATGGATAGGGAATTAGGGTTTTAAGGTTGGACAGTTCGTTGGATTTATTATCTATCGTTGTAGAATTGTTGACGATAAATGTAATAGATTGATAAGAAATGTGCTGAGTTTTGCTGAAAGGCCAAGGAGGGGGGATTTTAAACCCTAAGGCCTATTCTATTTTTGAATTTCTGCCTTAGCGACGATTAACGGTTTTAAATTCTATTTTAGTATGTTAAACTAGGTTATGATTGGAGCGTTTGGTCATTGGAATCGAATGATTCCGATGACGGACGCAAAAGTTATTCGCATTGGAAGTTTAAGCTGATTTTGAGCCGAGTTGGGTTAGTGAACGATATTGGCGAGTTCGTGAAGTGTTGTCCTAGTATGGTGGTTTTAGTGCGTGAGTACAGTAGTGAGATGAGTTTTGACGGGAAAACAGTTTTTGTTGTAGGTTGAGCAGGTTTCTGGTGAAACGAGCACTACGAAAAGCTATGACGCCAGGTAAGTAGTGTATGCATACGTTTTGCCCTGGAGGGCCTACACCGTGGAACATTAGGAGTTATGTGGTTTGATTGTTATGTTCGTGCGTATTGTTTGACATGCATCATGTTTTGAAAAGAGAACGAAAATGAATTTGAGCATGGTTTTATATGCGGATGTGAAGTGTGATGTGCGGCGGTGAAAACGATGTGTGTGTGGGCAGCTATTGCCCTGTTGCTAGAGGAATCGAGACGGTGGCGACGTGCCAGGGGGTGATGTGATGAGTACATCTAGCCTCACCCTGGGGTGGCTGCTACGGTGTGTGTGTGGTGGTGGGCAACTATGGTCTCTTTGCTAGAAGAACCGGGACGATGGCGACGAGCCAGGAGGTGGTGTGGCGACTGCGTCTAGCCTCACCCTGGCATGGTTGCGGTGTGTAGAGTGATGCGTGAGTACGGTTTGAGTGCCTCATTGCTGGAGGAACCGGGACGATGGCGACGTGTCAGGGTGTGAGGTGGTGAGAGAGAGTCCAGCCTCATCATGGTATGGCTGTACCACGCGGCACCAGTTGTGACAACACGAGCGAGAATGTAGAGACTGCATGTGATAGAGTTGCATTGTCGGTTTTACATTTTATATTGCACTACTTACTGATCATTAGGCTTATGTTATGTGTTATGTGTTCTGTGTTCTGTGGTGTAGGTGCAGAGATTCCAGCGCGGGTGAGTTACGAGAGTCCAAGCAGAATGAATAGGAAGTTGGCGGCGTGCTACCCTGTGCCGGCAGGTGGAGTTCGTCAAGACGACCCGACCCGTGTAGCGAGGCTAGATAGTAGTTCCTTTTAGGTTGTATTTTGCGAGGAATAAGTCAAGTACATAGAATTTGAGGATATAGGTTTATTTGGTACGATAATAGTCGGGATTGATATATAGTCGTGTTTTGAAATCACTCGAGGAATTTTGTCTTAAAAATACAGGTTTTTACTTTGTGGTTATACTCGTAGAAGTTTTTGTCGTTCGTTTTCTTTGGATCTGGTGTTATTTTTAGGCTGCTAGTGCAAAGTGTCGACCAGTGTTCTTAGGTGTCGACCAGTCAGTGTAAAATGTGATGAGAGTGTCGACGTCGGGGTTCGATCTGTGCGGGCAGAGAGAAGTAAAGTGTCGACCGGTGCCTGTAGGTGTCGATCGGTTAGTGTAAAAATAGTGAGAGTGTCGACCGCGGGGTTCAACCTGCGCGGGCAGAGAGAATTAAGGTGTCGACCAGTGAAGGCAAGTGTCGACCACTTTTATGATGTGTGTAAGAGTGTTGACTGCGGAGTTCGACCGGGGCGGGCAGAGGGTATTAAGGTGTCGACCGTTACCTCTTTTTTTGAATGTTTTAAAAAGTGAAGTGTCATTTAACGCGATTTTTTATTGAGTCTTCCGCTGCGACAAGTATAAACGTTTTCAAAGAGTGCTAATTTAAGTCGAGGAATAAAAAATTTTAAATTTTGTAAGAAATTAATCTAGGAAACAAGTAAGTGTATGGTTGGCAATCTGGGTCCGGGGACAACTCGGGAGCGTTACAGATGTGATGTCAGAGTAGGAAACAAATCGGAAATGGGTAGGTTTTCTGGGCGTTACAAAGATTGAAGAATCCAAATATTTGATGACTAAGTTTTCTACAAACTCGTGAAGAATGAATCAACATAACAAGAAATGGTTGATTAAGCGAATTCTTGCCACCACCATATCAATGATGAAAAAGAAAGATGTCATTCGTGAGAAAATTAATTTTAAAGGAGTGTTGAAATAAACTTCATTCAAAAAATGTATCTTTTAGTTAATGAATCTTTTTGTTTGTTCATGCATGTTTGAAAAAATATCTTAAGATTAGTTATACATGTATATGAGAGTCATGTATTTAAGAAGTTCATGTATATGTGAGTAGATATATTTAAGAGGTTTGTGTATTTAATGGTTTGTGTATTGTGTTGTACTTGTACCTAAGAGTATTATAAATTATGTATGTCATAGTTTAAGGAAGTTGTCTTGTGTTGGGTAAATCCTTCAAAGGTGTACCAAACTACCAAAAAAACATGATTCAAGTAAATTGAAGAAAATAATTTTTTTTTCTCCCTCATTATTTCTTCTTCTCTAACATTTCTCTTTCTCATCCCAACAAATTAGTATCAAATATATTATGCTTTATATTTTCCAACATTATCAAGTCCCATATCAGTGAACAAAGCCTATTTTCTTTTCACAATTTTCCTTTTCTACTATCCCCTACTTGTGAACATGTCAAGAATCATTTGATTGTAAATACAAAAACTTAATAATTAGTATTTCTCTTTAGCACATTGGCTATTTCCCTCCAGGTAACTGGGATATTATAACAAGTCATGCATTAAGTGATACATGTTCAGTGGCTGATATAGTCAAAGATTACTATTTGTGCTACTTTTAGAGAATTATAATTTTATCTCTATAATTTAGCAGATGTGTGGTTGGATTGATGAAAACTTTAAGTCGTAGAAAATAGTGTTTGTGAAGGGTATTGTTTGTGCAATTCTTTGGAGTTTCGGATGGAGTATTTGATGGGGCAGTCTAAAAGTTATGAGATAGAAAAGATGCTTTTGGAGCATAGTTTATGGAAATATCATTAGTTTATAATGACCTACGTTTGGTTGTTTGTTGTTCCTCTGCGAGGATTTAGATATTATTGTCGGTAAAATTAGTGTCATCCTTTTTTTTGTGGCCATGGGAATTTATGGTATGATATGAGTTATAATATAGTGGTTTCTTTAAATAACTGGAATCAATAATTCTTGAATAGTATTGTTTTTCACCATTTATTTGATAGTTTGTCTGTGAAAACAAAGACGGTCTAAAATTTTATTGATTGTGAGAAATCAACTCATATCTGTGAAGGTGCATAATCTGGAGATGATAAAAATTGAGTGTTTTATAAATAGAGTTCTTTTTTTTACTTGATACAATTGTATTTTGGGCTAATCCAAAAAATAAATTTATTTAGACTACGATTCAAAACAAATAATATTATACAAAGAGTATTATCAGACTTTATATTTTGTGATTTACAGTCTATTCATGAATATGAGCATTTGCTCAATAGTTAGTGTTGATGTCACACTCAGCTCATTTGTGGGGACACGTAGTTTGGATTGTATTATTGTGAACGCAAAGCATGCTTTCTGTTAAACTGCAAATGTGAATCAATTTTTTGGATTCCAAACAAGAAACGAGTCAAGTCTACAAAGGCATTGATACTGGAATCAACTTTTGACTATGTTGATTGAACGCGTGGCCTTTTTCTTTTCAGCTTGGCAGGGTCTTTGTGCATCTTTCAGTTTTTAATCTGTTTGTTTGTGTAAGTTGGGTTTGTATTGTTGTTTAAACTTTTTGACTAATTAGATCTCCATCGATCTTGTCGATAGAATCTTAGTTAACAACATAAGAGCTTGATTCAAACTAAATTCGTTGCTGAGAACCAAACCTATCACAACAAAATCCTTTAAATTCAACTTGAAATAAATTTTTCAATTTAGAAATTCTCTAAAAGAGAAAAAAAACTCAACTTTTATATTCTTTTTAATATTGAATACGTCTTGCCTTTCAATAAACTACAAGCTTTAATGAAATAAGTAAACTAATTATTATTGACCTAAAGATAATGATAAACTTGAATTAATATAAAAAAAATCATATGACTTTGCATGATCGGATTCAATCTCATGTTTTAAACTCTTTTTAAATGTGATTTGCTAGATGTGCATGTGATTTGGTCGAATGACTCAATTTCTTACGTGATTCTATTGCATGTGCATGACGCATATGACATTTAAATGATTGCATGTGATTTTTTAAAATACATGTGCGCCGCACTCTATCTCCATCTTCATGAGTATTCGACCTCCCTTGCCTCTAATTGATCTTCTTCAATCTTCAACATATTTAATAATTTTGAATCAAGTTGTGAATACTCTTTTTTTTAGATCTTGATGGCTCACACATCTTTTTAGCTTTTGATTGGGTCATTGGACAACCAATGTCTCCACATGGATTGTTGTTGGGCTTGAATTTGGTCGCATCCTTCCACTATCCGTGACGCCAATTTTCTTTTTTCTTTTTTCATATCCAGAGAGAGTCCCATGCCTTAATGAATCAGGGAAGCTCTCATAGCATGAAGAATTTGAGAGAAAAAATAAAATTAGAGCGTACGTTTTATTGATATTCAACTAATATTTATAGTTATAAGAATTACCTAATTAAAATTAGAAAACTAATATAATAAAGAAACTAACCTAGAAGAAAGAAACTACAAATTGGGTAAATTATCAAAATAAAGAAACATTAAAATAATAATTAAAACATTCTAATTTATTTTCTTTATCAGTTTCCAAATGCTATAAAGCCACATCTGGGCGAGCTGAAGCTTGTCGCCCTTTGAAGAGATTAGTAATGAAAGGGTGTTTGATTTCACCATTCGTCTAAATCTTTTCTGCAATTTTCCCTCGCAAAACTGTAAAAGTGGAAAAAGAACCCCACGAAGAAAATTGTTGCGGGCCCATATGCATAAAGCAATTTTTGAACGAATCAGACGATGACACGTGTCAACACATGTTTTTTTTACAGTTTTATTGAATTACATGGGTGAAAATATAATTTATGAATTTCGGCTAAAAAATAACTAGTGTCTATTATACAAGGAGTGCATTGTGTTTAAGGTTAAAGATCAAAAAGCAAAACTGTGAGAACCTAAACACAATTTACTTCTCTTTAGATCTCATATTTAAAATTTACTCAAGGGAAGAAGGTCCCCTAGTCCCACCACTCGCCATTATCTTGGACTTAGACTGCAAGGTTGATTTTTAGTCAAGTCAACGACATGGGTTGGATAAAACGCACCAATATATATATATTTTTTTAATCTTTAATTTAAACTATTTTATTATTAATTAATGTTCAGATCTAACGGAGCCGAAATTAAAATAAAAACAATGAAAAAGGAGAATATCTCATCCATATATTAATAGCGACATTAATTTTGACCACATAAGTTTTCTTAAATAAATAAATTTTATTAAATTTAAAATATTTAAGTTATTTGTCGCACTGCATTTATTCAATAAATTATTATTTATTTTTAAAATAAAATATAATACGAGAGGTTATGCTAAATATTTATTATTACGGAAAGATTAAGAAGGTATTTGGCTGAACTATTATAGTACATCAGGAAAGGTTTGGTTTAGTTATAACTTTACAATTTTACCTTGAATGACTGTAGTTCTCCAACACATTGCAAGTGTTTTTTCTTCCTGTCTATAATATCTTCACGGCATTGATGTTGTTAATGTTATTAAACTCAACTGAAGTGAGGTAATGGGTTCAGTTCTGTAGGGTTTGATGTGTTATTTTTAAAAACTTGAAGAAACCGGACCAGTCTCGGACATCCAACCTGATACTCTAGCCAACCTGCTGTCCAAACCGAAAACAAAGAACCCAACTATGATCGAAAACATGGTTGAGTTCATGTTTGATAGTTTGATTTCGATTTGAGCTTCAATTTTTTAAAAGGCAACTTCTATCTGTTTGGCTACTGAAGCTGAACCAAACCTACCAAGTTTTAGCTCTTAGAATTAACAGTAAATTATTTTGATGACATAACGAAACTACAAACTAACATTTGATAACATAACTAGATATTTTAGGACTATTTATACCGCCCAAAAATAAAATAGAAAAGACAAATCTCTTCGGAAAATATCAGGCTCAGCTCTGCGAAGCAAACTTATGGATCAGGGCAAGAGCATTACTGGTGAACCGTCCAACATTCATTATTCGAGCTCTGACCGATGTCTTCACCCGCCCATTCATTGCCCTCCCGGCGAACCCATCGGAGCATGTATTCTCCGTCGTCAGCGCCGTGCTCACCCACGTCTCCACGTTGCTCATCCGCCATCCGAACTCATAGCTCTTCGAATCTCCCGCTCGCTTCATCTCCTCCATCGACCTTGCCAGCCGACTCACTGTCTCGTCGATCTCCTCTGCGCAGTCTTTAATTGCTGCGTATTCTCTCGGTTTCAGCCCCCTAAACCTGCCCAATTTGGAGATGAATGATTTGGTTTCTTGCGCCTTTGTGAGGCTGACGAATAACGCGGTCTGCGCTAGTTGGCGGGGGCTCTGCTTGATTGTAGCGGCGTAGATGGAAAGAGATTGGACGCAGAGGTCTGGGTAACGCGTGGCGGTGCAGTAGCCCGAGATGAAGCTTGTGACACCGCCGCGGCTGGCGGCGGAGAGATGGAGAATAGTGAGAATGGAGAGTGAATGGAGGAGGAATGAAGCTCTGGCCATTGGGGCTTGGAGACTGCAGATAACTGTTATTTGAAATGCCGAGTCGAAGGGGAGAAAGAGCCTGCTATTTATGGAGAGAAGTGGCCGGTGGATAGTTTATTAAATTGCAATTTATTTTTATATTTTCCTTTTTTTACGTTTATTAAATTGCTATTTATTTTTGTTTTTATTTTTCTTTTTCATGTTTATTCATGTACTAATATTTATTTCATGTTCTAATAAATGAACATGTAACCCTTAGTCTTCAAATTATTAGCTTAAAATAAATATAAATAGCTTAATTATTTGTTAACACATAATTCTTTTAAATAAAACAATAAATTGAATTAAGTTTAGATTACAGTATTTCCTTCGAAATTATTTTTCTTAAAAAAAAAGAGAAGATTTTAATGCGTCAAACGTCATAAATAGTTGAGACTTGGCAGTGTGAATTTGTCAAGTTTAGTATGTGAACAAACCAGGTCATACCGACTTTACTTTATCAATCCTCTTCACTTATTAATTGAATATTATAATATATATATATATATATATAGTGTGTGTGTGTGTATTCTAAAAATTAATATTTGAATTATTTGTTGTCCAAACTACTTGTCGGCCAGACGCATTTTTTGCCTGTATTTCAATTTGAAATTAATATAAACTATTATTATTAGAAAATATTGAGATATATGCAAAGCATTAAAACTCAAAAGTCGTTGATAATAAATAAACTGATTGTAAGATTTTTCAACTTTTGAATTTTCGTAAAGTCTATTAGTTTCAAAACTTGCACTTAAATAAATATATAGATAGAAAAAAAAAAATATCAATTTAAATAAAACAAACAGCACTTAGTTTGTCCCAATTATTAGAGATTTAAACATTTTCTCATAGTAATAATGTTTATGATGCAGTTATCAAATTACAACATAAATAGTTAGTATTGTTGGATAGTAAGTGATTCTATTTATAATTTAATTATGTAGTGGTCATTCTTAAATAGTGGTGAATTTATGTCTAGATCTTCTAAGAAATTCTGAAGATAAGTCTTCCTGTCCACCCATAAGTATCCAAGAGTTAAGACACTTGAATTCTTAGAACAAATTAATGCAACGAGTCTCAGGGTTCTGTACTTTGATCGCACTAGGTAAATTTCATACTATGTTTTCAAAAACTATAGAAGATCTACATGGTGTTGTTAGCTTAATGACCATATTTATTTTGATGATTAAAAGATTAGAACCGAGACTGTTTATTTGAATGCTCCTACATGATTATGTTTCATTGAAAGTACCTTGTCAATGAGTATTTTAAGTTTCTAATGTATTTATTGAGTATATACAAGACAAATAAAAATCACTTAGAAAAATATATTGTTGGAGGCTCCCAGTGCCGAGTCCTACTCAATCCACAAAACTCCATTGTGAAGTCTCGAGTTCTACTCTAAACGCTTGTTTTTTAGCTGAATGACTAAACGAAATATTTACAAAGTCCTAGTTAAATATTCTGTTAATTGTGAGAATCTAACTCAAACTAATAGATTGTACAAATTTTAAAGAGTTAAAAATAAATGATTTATTAGTAGAGTTCTCCTCCCTTTATAGTACAATGTGTTTGAGGCTAATATCAAGAGCAAATATATGCAATCTCCAAACTAAAGTAAATAATATTGTACTAGAAGAATTATGACTCCATACTTTTCGTTGTAGTTTAAGTTTTGCAAAATAACTTTCAAGAGTATTTCAAGTTGTTTCAATGGTTTTCCCAAAAATATACAAAGTAATCAAGTTTTAAACAAATGGAATAACTTTATGAGAAGTTATATTTTTGTGCATTATTTCTCCAAGTTCTTTCTTATGTTGCTACTGGCAACAAAGTTTGAAATTTTGGAATCATGAACAAAAAGTTTAAATGGTTTCCAAAGAATTAAGGCAGCTCTAATACGATAAAGAGTTTTGAGAAGGAATAATAAAATTATAGCATAGATTGTATTGAATCATGGATGATATGTATATAGTAGATCAATAACCTAAAATAAGGAAACTAACCTAACAAGGAAAGTATCTTAATTTTAATAAAGAAATTACAAATTAGGCAAATTACCAAAATTAAGAAACATTCAAACAACTTCTAATTTGTTTCATTTATAATTTCCCTTCAACATGGAGCTCTGTAAAGGGAATCCAATCTTGATTTGAAGAAGTTGGAAACAAACTTGTGAAAAAGGTTGTTGGTTGCACAATCAAGAGTGAGAGTGAGAACAACTATCCATTCCAAGGATTGATGAGTTATTTGACCATCTTAGTGGGTCCCCGTACTTTTCTGAGATTGATTTGATGTCCAAGTATCGTCAAATAAAGGTTTGTGAGGAGTATATCACAAAGACAACATTTTCGTCGAGATGTTGGTATTTCAAGTTTCTGGTATTACCTTTCAGTTTAAGCAATACCCTAGTTGCTTTCATGAACTCTATGAATCAGGTTTTCAGGCTATTTTTTATCGCTGTGTACTTTATCCACAACATCTTGGTGTTATCAAAGCCTCAAAGTCAACATCATAATCATCTTCAAATTGTATTGCAAACTTTGAGGAATCATCATTTTATACCAAGAGACAGAATTGCAACTTCTATATGTTTGAGGTGAAGTTTTTGGAGCACGTGGGATGTAACGCTCCGATTTTAAAATCTTCAATTTATCAACTATAATTTAAAATCTTATAAATTTTTTTAAAATTTGATTTAAAATCGAGCGTTAAATTTTCAACTTAAAATATTTTTTTTTAAATCTTGAATAAAAATCATTAAATGTGCGAAAGTTGTAATTAAAACAATAATCAAACTTATTTGAAATAAATGTAGAATCATAAATAATTAATAAAAACTCTAATAATAAAATTTAACATAATTTATTCGGAGTTAAGATAAAAACCGAAATACTTTTAAAAACTGAAACATAATATTTTAAATTTCTTTCTCGAGAAAATCAACATCTTCTTCTGTATGTTCGTTTGCCACTGGGAGATTCTCGATCGCAGATAGTTCTTCCTCAGATAAAAACTCACCTACATCACAAAATTATTTAAAATATGAGAATTAACTCAGCAAGTAAAAATACGTGCAATGGTCAAAATTTACATTTACTTTTATCGAATCCTAATTACAGAACTAGTTGGTACTTATTTTCCAACCTTAGACTCAGCCATCTCATTGTCGTTCAGGCTTTGTCAACTTACTTTCGGTTAAGCTCACCATCTCATTGTCGTTTAGTCTTTTGCTATCACGTTAGTACCATAATGTTCAAGTTCACCATCTCATTGTCGTTCAGGCTTTTGCTATCACATATTTTCCGTCAATTCCATCATTTTCATGCACATACAATATGTCCTACCAATTTTATCTTTATACTATTCTAAGTCAATGCCGAAACATGCGTGCTCAAATATCAACTCGTGTAATAAAACAGTTATAAGAAAATAATATAATATCTTGTGATGTAGGGCCAAAGCCAAAACATGGGAAAACTGTATTTTTACTTACTTGGATTCCGAGTGGTATGGATATCGGGATTCGTTTACTATTTCAAATAATATCCTGCTCAATTAAAATCTTTGGTATTAAATTTCTACTTAATAAATCCAATTTTAAAGAAATTTAAGCAGAAATTCCTTACGTTGTTCTCTTGGGTTGGATCGTTTGGATAACTTCCGGGATCTTTCTTACCTAATTCGAATGTCTAACTTAAAATCCTACTTAATTAATTCCAACTTAAAAGAATTTGGACAGAAAACCCTTACCAGTTTAATCTTGCATCGATTCGGTCTGATTCGGGTCGAAATTTGGTTTGGGTTCAGTTCAGGTCACCTAGATCGATTCGGGTCAACTGGGCCAGTCTGGGTCAACTGGGTCGATTCGGGTCAACTGGGTCGATCCGGGTCAACTGGGCTGGTCTGGGTCAATTGGGCCGATTCGGTTTGGTTCAGCTGGTCCTTCTGAAAAAAAATTGGTTTTGGTTTTTAAATAAAACAAATTCCTTTCCTTTTCATGTTCTGTCGAGAGAGAGAGAGAGAGAGAGAGAGAGAGAGAGAGAGAGAGAGAGAG
>CM039519.1:5863316-5974240 GCA_022433055.1 Begonia peltatifolia | reverse complement strand
GAGAGAGAGAGAGAGAGAGAGAGAGAGAGAGAGAGAGAGAGAGAGAGCGAGCGAGAGCGAAACCGAGAAGGACAGAGCAAGGGAAAGCTTACGTTGTTGAAGGAAATTGTTTGATCGAAAGGTGCTCTCTACTGTCGCGAAGTGAAGCTCAACCGAGAGGAGTTTTGTCGTGTCGGAGAGGCTTGCAGCGTCGGAGGCTGGCGTAAGTACTCCTCTTCTTGAAGGACTCGGGAGGGAGAGCTGAGGTGCTTTCCTCCTTCATGAGTACCTCTATTTATAGGAGAGGTTTGCATCCTGGTTCTCCAAGATTTTCGAGTTTCACTCGGATTTCCTGGTTGTTATCTGATTGGCGGTGGATTTTTGGTTGAGTGGTTATTCAGTTAGATCCTGAATACTTCCCTCATTACGTCCAGGTTCATTATAGATTTATTGCTGAAAATCAGCAATCCGATTTCTAAATCGGATTTCCAAAGATATTATCTTAATAGAAATCTAATATTCTTTTATATCGGGATGATTTTTTGGCTAAGTTCATTGGATTTGTTTCTTAAAATTAGGGTTGTGATTTAAGAAATTTGAATTTGAATTTCGATATTAGGTTTGATTTGGAAATCTTGATTTTGAAATTTGAATATTGAATTTATTTAGAAATTTCTGAATTTTGAATTTATAATTTATTCTTTTGAATTGAAAACTCTAACTGTTACATGTGATGTGCCCTAGAGGGCCATCACTTGATCACAAACTAAGGCACGAGCTTCATTAAACTTGTTCACTAACAATTTCAATTCTTTTGCAAGAATTACGGGTTTCGAATGCCTCTTTGCGGACTTGGAATGTGACCGAGCACAAAGGACCAAAATCAACCCTTGCACTTGCTATCGTTAAAGCTAAAGGTGAAAACACTTGAAGAAGGAATTTGTCTCTCTCGGAATTAATTTGTAATTGAATTTTATTTGGCAAACATTCGCCCTTATATTTGTTGTTGGCAAACATTCACCTTCCTGTAATGTTTTATAGTTGCATGGATTCTTAGGCATTAGGATTAGATGTATGTTAAGTTAGATGATGGTTAGAAGTAACAATTGGACCGGAGTTTAGCAGCACATTGATGCAACAAATGGGCCAAAGGTTGAAGAGTGCTCTGGTGTACAAGTGGACCAAGAATGGTCAACCATGTGACCCATTTCGAAGCTCAACACCATTCTAACCTTCAGCCACTCTAGGTCTATAAATACATGGCTATTGGTGTTTGTAAAGGTTGTTGAATCTATGAGAATAGCCCCTTTTGTGTTCAGCCGAAGTAGCTTGAAGATTGGTGAACGGTAAGACTTGGTTCGGTCAAGAACCGAGAAGGAGTGTATCTCCTTTGAGCTTTCAAGCCCGAGGTTGCTTGAATAGTCATTATTCCACTCTTCTTCTGTCTCTTTCCAAAGAAGGATACACGAAGAGAGTGGTCAGTAACCAGTTCCGTTTGCTGCCGTCTTCCTTCGGAAGATTGTTATGCCGAGAGCCTAAAAGGTTGTTCATCGGATAACATTCAGTTTTTCTACTTTTTTTGTTTTCTGTTTCGTTTGTGGGTAAAACACGACTCAGTCGAGGGTGGAATTGTGTCAACGTGGTTTCTTGTGTAAGGATTTTGGTTGATCCTGCAAAGATTGAGACAGTTGTGCAGTGGTAGCCTCTGATGAACTTGTTTGAGATTCATTGTTTTCTTTGTTTTTCTACATACAATCATCATTTTGTGAAATATTTATGTTTGATATCTTAGTTGTTGACAAGTTAACCAAGAAGGATGTGAGATTTGAATGAGATGACTATTGTCAAAATGCATTCTAAGATTGGAGTTAAGGTTGGCGAGTGTTCTTGTCCTGATAGTGTCTAGTAGTGAGCAATCTTATAAGGTTTATATTGATGAGTCAAGAGTTGGTCTTGAGTGTACTGTGATGTAGCAAGATAAGGCGATTGGTTACGCATCCTGACAGTTAGAACCCTATAAGCAGCATTATTCCACTTATGATTTAGAGTTGTCAGCACTAATCTTTGTTTTGAATATTAGAGTAGCTATTTATACAGTTCAAATTTTCATATGTACTCGAATCATAAGAACGCAAAGTATCTTTTCACTTAGCAAAATTTGAATGTGAGACAGTGTATGTAACACCCCGAGAAACCCCACGTTCTCGGTGCGCTACAGTGCATCTACACACCACACACACACTAACACTTGACATAATTAACTCAATTCAATACCTTTTTCGTTTTAAAATCATTTTCAAAAGAACATTTGTGAGTATGAAAATTTTTCGACTCGATTTGAAAAACAACGCAGCGGAAAAGAAAACCATTTAAAATAATCTGAGATAACACGGTAAGACTTGAAATTCTAGGAAAGAATCCCACGCACCCCACGAACTACCCAGTCCGATCCCAAGCACTCACGTCCCCACTCCGACACCCCGCATACACCCTCGCGGTGCCGCACGTGCCAACCCAACGTCACTGTATCGCGCGCACGCTCACAACGCCGCGTGCCCCACGTACCCTGCCTCTGTACAGCACGTCCGCGCGCACGCCCTCACCCGGCGTCGCATGACCCGTGTGCACCCGCAGGGCCGCGTGCCCCGCGCACCTGTGATCACGCCGCACTTCCACGCTCATCTACCTTTCTCTAGCATTTACTATTCACACCTCAACCTATTTTGTATCTCCTCGACTCCCAACCTCTTTCCCGAAATTTCGGCAGAGTAACGGCTAAAAACTGACTATCCCAAAATTTAAAAACCCTGCACACAGCTCACCAAACTAACAGTGTTTATCTATCCATCATCCAGAGAAATCACCATAATCAAATCAGAGTACGAAGACAACGAAAATTCATCAAATACAATGGAGAAAGTCCCCAGTATTAGAGTATTATTATACTCTAACATGAAAAATATCTGCGTACGTCACCAAAATCACACGCATTCCATATACCTATACGCTGACACATATACACTTCATCTCATCGACTGTACATAATCATCACAAAAGAAGAAAACCTCCAAAACCAACCATGCCACAACCTACTAACTCCATGGGTCGGGTCGCCCTAACAAAAATCTGCCATCCGGTGCTGCGGTCGCACGCCGCCAACCATCCTATGCCTCTGGACTAGGCACTCGAGGCTCACTAGCAGTATCGTCAACACCTACACCATAGAACACACAATATAAGCCTAACGCTCAGTAAGTAATGCGATATGAAAGTAAAAGCCGACAATGCAATCATATCACAAGCAGTCTCTACACTCACACTCATGTTGTCACATCTGTGACGCGTAGTGCAGCCACACCAGGGTAAGAAGGAACCTCACGCCACCCTACACCCTGACACGTCGCCACCATTCCGGACTCCCCAGCAACGAGGCCCACAAGCTACACACACGCATCACCACACGGCAACCACATGAGGGTAAGGGTATACCTCGCGCCACTCTACACCCTGACACGTCGTCCTCGTCTCAGCCTCCCAAGCACGGGGCCACAGTTGCCATACACACACGTTTCGCAACAGCCCAGCTGGCCCACCCCTCGAGTAGGATTCGCGACTGGTGTTGCACCGGCCCACACACTAGTAGGATTCGCGGTACCACTGCCCATATACTCACCGTCAACACATTCACGCCGCATGACGGTCCAGCCGGCCTACCCCTCGAGTAGGATCCGCGACTAGTGAAGCACCAGCCCACACACTAGCGGGATCCGCGGTACCACCGCCACACGTCCCACCTCATACATCAAAACATGCTACAAATAATTTTCATTCACGTTTTTAAAAATATGATGCACGTCAAATAATACGCACGCACACCACAATCAATCACATAAATCCTAAAGTTCTACAGTGTAGGACCACTTGGGCAAAACACAAGCATACACTACTTACCTGGCGTCCTAAGCTCGCTCGACGCACAGCTTTGCCAAAAGAAAGCCTCAACCTAAAACACAACCAATTTCTCATCAGTATTTATCTCAACATTCACCAATTAGCTAAAAATAACCTTCTCTAACTACACTCATGAAATTCCAACTAAAACGGTTCTTTGGTTTGGTTTGGCCGAAAACCAGCCCAACAATCGGATACGCATAATGTTTGCGTCCGTCAACGGAATCGAACGATTCAAGTGGCTAAACGTCCCCTTAGGAACCTAGTTTAACATCCCAAGACGGATCTTAAAATGATAAGCTACAGACAGACGAAGAACGCTAAAGACCGAATCTGCCACCTTTATTAAAATTTCACATTTTCACTTCTCTTCAACCAAAACTCACTCCCAGCTAGTTATATGCATCAAAATGGCTATGCTACTCTCACACGTCGAATTTCCACGAAAAATGGTCTCAAATTCGAATTGGACCAAAATCCGGCCTAAACTTCCGACGCGCATAACTTTTGCGTCGGATGTCGGAATCGAACGATTCCAGCGGCCACAAGTTCCTCTAACAACCTATTTTTAACCCGCAAAACAGAATATAAAATGATCAACTTAAACCTAGCCAAAACAGCCAAAAACAGAAGCTGTTTTTATACGAAAAATAGCCAAAATCTCTACTGCGAGCAAATCCCGCAAGTTCTCTGCACCGAACACTCACATTTCAACCAATTAAGCACAATCTAATCCGAAATCAGAAATTCAAGCACAAAATCTAAATTTTTGCTCAACCTTCTCCCTCGGTTTCTCTCCCTCTCACCGGTCTCCTGCTGTCCACTTGCTAACCTACACACTCACCTTCTTAATCCCCTCACATTTGCAGCCAAATCAAAGAAAAACGGAAGGGAGCTGAACCTCAGTCTCGATCAATTCGGACAGGACAGCAGAGGGAGAGAAGGACTTACAAAGTGGTGGCGTCCGGCACTCGGGTGGGAGAAGGACTCCAGCAACACGTCTGGTCGTTGGCGACAGAATTGGACGGAGACTCACTCCCTCGGTCGACGATTGAAGGTGCTCGTGCCCTCACCCTTCGGGAGCTCGAGCCGCAAAAACCGAACAACTCCGGTTTGTCGGAACAGCAGCACTCGCTCGCAGCTCTCCCCTCACACTCGCGCTTGTCGGCAGTTGATCGTAGCTCCGATTTCGGCACACAAAATGCTCTCCCCCGCACGATCGCTCTCGGGGGCTCTCGGTTGCCTGCAGAAAACCAGCCGAATAGCTTCTTCCCGAAGCCATTCGGGTGTTTTTTTTTTTTTTTTTTTTTAAATAATAATTACAAATTACCAAATTGCCCTCACGTGCTTCAATCGTCCAAAATATCATAAATTTCTCGACCTCCCGACTTTAAATTCTAAAAACCAATCGCAAAAGTAGGCCTCGAGCCTTATAATTTAAATCTTTCCCGTTGAAATATTTCTCAAAACTCCGACCGGAATTAAACTAAAAATTCTGAAAATTCAAAATTTTCGGGTTATTACATTCCCCCCACCTTATAAGAATTTTGTCCCCAAAATTTACGTACCGAATAAGCCGGGATACTGCCGCTCCATGTCATCACGCCGCTCCCAAGTAGTCTCCTCTACACCATGGTTGCGCCACATCACCTTGACCAGCGGAATCTCCTTGTTCTAAGATCCTCACTGACTTTTCCTCGTACGACAGCGTCGGCTGGATCTCTATATCCTGTTGTGGCACTACCTGAGAGAGATCGCGCATACACTTCCTCAGCATCGAGACATGAAAAACATCATGGATGGCATCCATCGACGCAGGCAACTGAAGCTGATATGCAGTTCTCCCGATCCGCTTGACAATCGGGAATGGTCCCACAAACCGAGGGTTGAGTTTCCCCCGCTTTCTGAACCTTACTACTCCCTTGAACGGCGAGACCTTCAGAAAAACCTCATCGCCCTCATTAAACTCCAACTCTCGGTGTCTCTGATCAGCACAACTCTTCTGTCGACTCTGGGCCGCTTCAATTCTCTTCCGTATCACAGAAATCTTGTCGACAGTCTGTCGCAAAATCTCAGGGTCTATCAATCGGGTCTCCCCAACCTCATCCCAATATAATGGCGACCTGCACTTCCTTCCATAGAGGGCCTCGTATGATGTCATACCAATGGTGGACTGAAAACTGTTATTATACGAGAACTCCACTAGCGGTAAAAACGTGCTCCAAGTCGCCTAAAACTCCAACACACAAGCCCTGAGCATATCCTCCAGAATCTATATAGTCCGTTCCAACTGCCCATCGGTCTGAGGATGAAAGGCCGTACTGAAATCCAATCTGGTGCCCATAGCCTTATGCAGACTCCTCCAAAACTTGGACGTGAACCTGGGGTCTTGGTCTGAAACAATCGACACCGGAATCCCTTAAGGTCTGACTATCTCCTGAATATACAACTGGGCAAACTGATCCATCGTATAAGTCATCCTCACAAGCAAAAAGTGAGACGACTTTGTCAACCTGTCCACAATCACCCAAATCGCGTCATGGCCCTTGGCAGTCCTCGGTAGTCCCACCACAAAATCCATGGTGATTCACTCCCACTTCCACTCCGGTATCGGCAATGGTTGGAGCATTCCGGACGGTCGCTGATGCTCCGCCTTCACCTGCTGGCAGACTATGCAGGCCTTAACATACTCAGCCACTGCGCGTTTCATGTTAGGCCACCAATAGTGCTACTTCAAATCTCTGTACATCTTAGTGCTTTCCGGATGCACAGAGAAAGAAGATGAATGGGTCCCTGATAATATGTCCCTCCTCAGCTCCTCATCCTTTGGAACGTACCACCTATCACGAAACTTCATAATCCCGTCCTCTGAATAGCTGAACTCAGAATCAGGTCTGGCCTCCATACTCGTCTTCAGCTTGCTACACTCCGGATCAGCCTCCTGAGTCTGCCTGATCCTGTCCAGAATGGTCGGCCTCAACGACAAGGCAGAAAGGGTGGCTGCTAGATCAGAAACTACCTCCAGGCCAAAACTCTGCATCTCTGTCACTAACTCAACAGACTGTACCGTCATCATGGCAGAAGCCGAGACTGTCACCCTACTCAAGGCGTCTGCCACGACATTCGCCTTCCCCGGGTGGTACCTGATCTCCACATCGTAGACCTTGACCAGCTCGAGCCATCTCCTCTGCCTCAAATTCAGCTCCTTCTGCGTGAAAATGTACCTCAAGCTCTGATGGTCCGAGTAAATCTCGTACTGCTGCCCATACAGATAATGCCTCCAAATTTTGAGTGCAAATACAACCGCCGCCAGCTCCAAGTCGTGAGTGGGATAATTCTGCTCGTAAGCCTTCAACTGCCTAGAAGCATAGGCAATGACTATCCCACTCTGCATCAAAACACACCCCAAACCGATCTTGGAGGCGTTGCAATAAATGCAGAACTTCTCTCTTTCCACGGGCAGCGTCAGTACAGGAGTCATAGTCAACCTCTGCTTCAATGTCTGGAAGCTATCCTCACACCGGTCGGTCCATTCATACTTTGCATTCTTCCTGGTCAGTCATGTCAACGAGGCCGAGATCTTAGAGAACCCCTTAATGAATCTCCGATAATATCCAGCCAACCCCAGAAAACTGCGTACCTTGCTAGCACTAGTCAGCTTCGGCCACTCCTTTACAGTCTGAACCTTCCCCGGATCAACTGAAATATCCTCTGAGGAGATCACATGCCCCAAGAAGTGAATCCTGTCCAACCAAAACTCGCACTTTGAGAACTTAGCATACAGCTGATGCTGGCTCAAAATAGTCAGTACAATCCTCAGGTGCTCCCTGTGCTCCTCCTCACTCTATGAGTAGATCAGAATGTCGTCGATAAACACGATCACAAACTTGTCCAGGTACTCCCTGAACACCCGGTGCATCAGATTCATGAATGCTGCATGGGCATTGGTCAGCCCAAAAGACATAACCAGGAACTCGAAATGCCCGTACCTCGTCCTGAAGGCCGTCTTCGGTACATCCCTCTCCTTCACCTTTAACTGATGATAGCCGAACCTCAGGTCGATCTTAGAAAACACCCGGGCACCCTGCAGCTGATCAAACAAATCGTCAATCCTTGACAATGGATACCTGTTCTTCACCGTCAACTTATTCAGCTCCCGGTAGTCAATACACATGCGTAGGGATCCATTCTTCTTCTTGACAAATAGAACTGGCGCTCCCCAGGGCGAAAAACTAGGGCGTATAAATCCCTTATCTGTCAGCTCCTCCAACTGAGCTTTCAGCTCCTTAAGTTCAGTAGGTGCTAATCTGTAGGGGTTCTTGCACACCGGCTCGGCACCTGGGAAAACATCTATCTCGAATTCAATTTCCCTGTCAGGGGGCAACCCCGGCAATTTATCACGGAACACCTCCGGGAACTCCTGCACAACAAGAATATCCTGTATCCGAGCATCGCCCAGTGACTGGGCATCCTAAACACTTGCCAAAAATCCCTGGCAACCCATGCCCAACACCCATGGTGCCTGATGAGAAAATATAGTAGAAATCCTGGCAAGACCCTTACCTGCTTTAAATGTGTAGCTCTCCCCGCCCGGGGGCCGGAAATGAACCTCTCTGGTCCTGCAGTCAATCTTCGCATGGTCTGAACAGCCAGTCCATTCCCAAGATCACCTCATAACCACTCATATGGAGAATGACTAGCTCGGCATATAACTGCTTCCTCCCTACTGTCACAATATTGCGCCGCACCACGTGTTCTGAATACAAATGCTCCCCAGATGACAAGGTCACATCATAGTGTCGCTCGGCGGAGCTGAACTCCAAGTTGGCCTTAACCACAAAGCTCGTCAACACAAATGAGTGCGTAGCGCCCATATCAATCAAAGTATAAGCCGCCACACCAGAAACAAAAATGTTACCTGCTATCACTGATGGCTGGCCAGCATCATCTGGCTCAAACATGGCAAAGACTCTCGGTGTAACCCTGGCTGACGACCTGCTCGCCACTGGGCATCTGCTGGCAAAGTGTCCAACCTCATTACAGTTGAAACAGCGGTTCTGACGCGGTTTCTGACACTCTCTGGACATGTGGCCCACCTCGCCACAGTTGTAACACCTCACTGGGCCCGGCCTACACTCGCCCGGGTGACTCCTCTGACATTTCGGGCACACTGGAAACTGCCCCGACCCCTGCGACCTCTTAGTGCTCCCCTGGTTGCTAGAACTGTCACTAGGCCTCTTCAGGCCTCTCTGCACGGACACCTCCCCGCTGGCCTGTGGCAGCGACTCTCTGAATGATCTACGAGGCTGCTCTCTGGGTACCTCCCGATAACTAAGAAGCTTCGCCCGAGCCTCCTCAATGTCAAGGGCCTTCGCCACCACCTCCTCGTACGGCATGCCCCGGGTCCCCGCAATCCGCATGCCCATATAAATATCCGGCTTCAGGCCCTGCACGAACTGATGTACCTTATTCTCATCGAGGCTCACCAAATGTCCTGCAAACCTCGACAAGGCCTCGAACTGCTGCACATACTCAGCCACAGTGCCGGTCTGCTTCAACTGTGCAAACGCCACCATCTTCTGCGACCTGACTGAATGGCTGAAATACTTGCCGAAAAACACCGACCTGAACTCCTCCCCGGTCATCGCCCCCACATCTCTCGTGGCCACCACAGTATCCCACCAATGACTCGCGTCCTTAGCAAGATAGAACGCCGCACTAGAAACTCTGTCCTGCTCCTCTACGTTGGCAAAACTCATCATCCTCTCCATACTCCTTATCCACTCCTCAGCACTGAGAGGATCCAGAGATGATCCGTCAAAGGTCGGAGGTCTAAGTCTGTGCAATCTATCACCCCCTCTGTCGGACGAACCCTGGGCGCTAGACTGACCCTGATCGTCCCTGCTCATAAACCTCTCCAACTGCTGAGACTGACGGTGGACCAACTCGGTAAGCTGCCGGACGGTATCATCCATGTCGCCAACAGCTCTAGGAGGTGCCTCTCGTCGTGGCCGCCCTCTACCTCTACCTCTCGCCTCTCCTGACATTTTCTACCTTTAATAAAAGTATAAAATTCACATTAGTACTACAATAAATTCAAATCTAAACACTTACAGTTGGTGGAGTGCTCCCATGCAGCGGCTGGTGCTGTTAGGTAATCCTCTGAACGACGTCGACTCCGTGGCTCTGATACCATAAATGTAACACCCCGAGAAACCCCGCGTTCTCGGTGCGCTACAGTGCATCTACACACCACACACAGAGTAACACTTGACATAACTAACTAAATTCAATACCCTTTTTGTTTTCAAATCATTTTCAAAAGAACATTTGTGAGTATGAAAATTTTTTGACTCGATTCGAAAAACAACTCACGTACCAAAGAGGAAACACGAAGTCCTTAACATAAAACTACGCAGCGGAAAAGAAAACCATTTAAAATAATTTGAGATAAAACGGTAAGACTTGAAATCCTAGGAAAGAATCCCACGCACCTCACGAACTACCCAGTCCGGTCCCAAGCACTCACGTCCCCACTCCGACACCCCGCATACACCCTCGCGGTGCCGCACGTGCCAACCCAACGTCATTGTATCGCGCGCACGCTCACAGCGCTGCGTGCCCCCCGCACCCTGCCTCTGTACAGCACGTCCGCGCGCACGCCCTCACCCGGCGCCGCATGACCCGTGTGCACCCGCAGGGCCGCGTGCCCCGCGCACCTGCGATCACGCCGCACTTCCACGCTCATCTACCTTTCTCTAGCATTTATTGTTCACATCTCAACCTATTTTGTATCTCCTCGACTCCCAACCTCTTTCCTGAAATTTCGGCAGAGTAACGGCTAAAAACTGACTATCTCAAAATTTAAAAACCCTGCACACGGCTCACCAAACTAACAGTGTTTATCTATCCATCATCCAGAGAAATCACCATAATCAAATCAGAGTACAAAGACAACGAAAATCCATCAAATACAATGGAGAAAGTCCCTAGTATAGAGTATTATCATACTCTAACATGAAAAATATCTGCGTTCGTCAGCAAAATCACACGAATTCCATATACCTATACGCTGACACATATACACTTCATCTCATCGACTGTACATAATTATCACAAAAGAAGAAAACTTCCAAAACAAACCATGCCACAACCTACCAACTCCACGGGTCGGGTCGCCCTAACAAAAATCCGCCATCCGGTGCTGCGGTCGCACGCTGCCAACCATCCTATGCCTCTGGACTAGGCACTCGAGGCTCACCAGCAGTATTGTCAGTACCTACACCATAGAACACACAATATAAGTCTAACGCTCAGTAAGTAATGCGATATGAAAGTAAAAGCTGACAATGCAATCCTATCACATGCAGTCTCTACACTCACACTCATGTTGTCACATTTATGACGCGTAGTGCAGCCGCACCAGGGTAAGAAGGAACCTCACGCCACCCCATACCCTGACACGTCACCACCATCCCGGACTCCCCAGCAATGAGGCCCACAAGCTACACACACGCATCACCACACGGCAACCACATCAGGGTAAAGGTATACCTCGCGCCACTCTACACCCTGACACGTCGCCCCCGTCTCAGCCTCCCCAGCACGGGGCCACAGTTGCCATACACACATGTTTCGCGACAGCCCAGCCGGCCCACCTCTCGAGTAGGATCAGCGACTGGTGTTGCACCGGCCCACACACTAGTAGGATCCGCGGTACCACTGCCCATATACTCACTGTCAACACATTCACGCCGCATGACGGCCCAGCCGGCCTACCCCTCGAGTAGGATCCGTGACTAGTGAAGCACCGGCACACACACTAGCGGGATCCGCGGTACCACCACCACACGTCTCATCTCACACATCAAAACATGCTATAAATCATTTTCGTTCACGTTTTTAAAAATACGATGCATGTCAAACAATACGCACGCACACCACAATCAATCACATAAACCCTAAAGTTCTATAGTGTAGGCTCACTTGGGCAAAACACAAGCATACACTACTTACCTGGCGTCCTAAGCTCGCTCGACGCACAGCTTCGCCAAAAGAAAGCCTCCACCTAAAACATAACCAATTTACCAGAAGTATTTATCTCAACATTCACCAATTAGCTAAAAATAATCTTCTCTAACTACACTCATGAAATTCCAACTAAAACGGTCCATTGGTTTGGTTTGGCCGAAAACCAGCCCAACGTTCGGATGCGCATAACTTTTGCGTCCATCAACGGAATCGAATGATTTACGTGACTAAACGTCCCATTAGGAACCTAGTTTAACATTTCAAGACAGATCTTAAAATGATAAGCTGCAGACAGGCAAAGAACGCTAAAGACCGAATCTGCCACCTTTATTAAAATTTCACATTTTCACTTCTCTTCAACCAAGATTCACTCTCAGCTAGTTATATGCATCAAAATGGCTATGCTACTCTCACACGTCGAATTTCCACGAAAAATGGTCTCAAATTCGACTTGGACCAAAATCCGGCCTAAACTTCCGACGCGCATAACTTTTGCGTCGGATGTCGGAATCGAACGATTCCAGCGGCCACACGTTCCTCTAACAACCTATTTTAAACCCGCAAAACAGAATTTAAAATGATCAACTTAAGCCTAGCCAAAACAGCCAAAAACAGAAGCTGTTTTTATACGAAAAATAGCCAAAATCTCTACTTCTAGCAAATCCCGCAAGTTCTCTACACCGAACACTCACATTTCAACCTATTAAGCACAATCTAACCCGAAATCAGAAATTCAAGCACAAAATCTAAATTTTTGTTCAACCTTCTCCCTCGGTTTCTCTCCCTCTCACCGGTCTCCTGCTGTCCACTTGCTAACCTACACACTCACCCTCTTAATCCCCTCACATTTGCAGCCAAAATCAAAGAAAAACGGAAGGGAGCTGAACCTCAGTCTCGGTCAATTCGGACAGGACAGCAGAGGGAGAGAAGGACTTACAAAGTGGTGGCGTCCGGCACTCGGGTGGGAGAAGGACTCCAGCAACACGTCTGGTCGTTGGCGACAGAATTGGACGGAGACTCACTCCCTCGGTTGACGATTGAAGGCGCTCGTGCCCTCACCATTCGGGAGCTCGAGCCGCAGAAACCGAACAACTCCGGTTTGTCGGAACAGCAGCACTCGCTCGCAGCTCTCCCTTCACACTCGCGCTTGTCGGCAGTTGATCGTAGCTCTGATTTCGGCACACAAAATGCTCTCCCCCGCACGATCGCTCTCGGGGGCTCTCGGTTGCCTGCAGAAAACCAGCCGAATGGCTTCTTCCCGAAGCCATTCGGGTGTTTTTTTTTTTTTTTGTTAACAATAATACCAAATTACCAAATTGCCCTCACGTGCTTCAATCGTCCGAAATTTCGTAAATTTCTCTACCTCCCGACTTTAAATTCCAAAAACCAATCACAAAAGTAGGCCTCGAGCCTTATAATTTAAATCTCTCCCGTTGAAATATTTCTCAAAACTCCGACCGGGATTAAACTAAAAATTCCAGAAATTAAAAATTAAAATTCAAAATTTTCGGGGTATTATAGTGTATATGGGTGGAGTATATGGAAAACTATAATTTTAGCTCACAGTATCATCCTAGAAAGATTAATGTTGTGGTTGATACCTTGAGCCCCAATCTCAAGGGATCACTTACTTAAAGCAGGTGTACTAGTGGGTGGGTATGAAGCATGACATGGGAGAGTTTGTCACTTTTGTCTGACGTGTCAGCAAGTGAAAGCAGGATATTAGAGACCTATAAGTTTATTCTAGGTTTTGTCTATCGAAAGTTAAAGTGAGAGAGAACTATGATGAATTTTGTTACAAAATTTCGTAGAACCTCCCAGAAACTTTACGCAGTATTGGTCATTGTGAATCGATTGACCAAGTTTGCTTATTTTATTATGATCTAGATGGATTTTCCATTGTCTAAATTGAGACATCTTTACATTGAGAACATTGTTCGTTTTCATAGTGTTTCCTCTAATATCATTTCTGACTGTGACATAGGTTCACGATTAAGTTTTAGAAAGCATTGCAGAATGCTTTGGTGTAGGGTTGAATCCCAGTATAGCCCATCATCCTCAGTCAAAAAGGTAGTCGGAGCAGACTATCTAGATTTTAGAGGATATATTGCAGGTCTATCATCTGGATTTTGTTAATAATTAGGTCGATCATCTATCATTGGTTGAGTTTATTTACAACGATAGTTATCAGACTAGTATTGGTATTTCTTCGTATGAGGCCGTATTAGGAGGTTGTGTCAATTGCTATTGTGTTGGGTTGAGGAAGAAAAGAAAATTTCTCTTAGGATGGAGTCAATCCAATAGCTACCAAGAAAATTCATCTGATCAAGGAGAGGTTGAAGAAAGTATTGAGTAGTCACCAAAGTTATGACAATCTTAACAGACGTGATGCTGAGTTTGTCTGAGGCATGGCATCAATCGATTTGGAGTGAAAGGAAGTTGGTCTAAAGGTACATTGATTTGTTCCAAATTGTTGTGAGGATTGGTAGCGTGGCGTACAAACTTGACTTGTCTCCCAACTTGGTTAAGTTCATAATATTTTCCACATTATTTCTAAGAAAGCACTTGCCTAACCCGTTCCATGTCATCTTCTAGACTAATGTCCCTGTTCATGTAGATGTTTCCTACGAGGAGTCTCAGTGAATTCTAGGTAGAGAGTTTCAAGTTCAAGAGAGAAAGGATATAAAAGCCGCTATTTTCATATTAATTAAATTTTGAATTAATTTTTCATGTTATTTGTGATCAAGTTATTTTACATTGATTTAAGTTCTTCTGATTTGTTTACGTTAAGCCATGTAAGATTTTTGGTCTGTTGGTTAAATCGGTAAGTTTAGAAAGTTACCGCTTGGTTATATTTTGATAAATTAATTTTGGACAATTTGGAACCCTAGTTAAGCTTTTGGATACATTCAATTTTAGTCGAATCAAGAATAAGAGAAATTAATTGATATATATCATATAAGTTATATTATATATTAAATTAAATTAAAAATAGAATAATTTTTATGAAAATGATGAAAATCGTATTCCCTTCGGTAGTGAGCGACTTGGCAGTCCAACCTCCGGTTAGTGCAGCCAAGGAGTGAATCTTCGAGTTTGGATAATATTCTTCGTAGGTAAGTCATTTTGACATAGTCAATTTTCATTTTCTTTCAATTCAAGTTTTAGCCCGGTATAGGACCCATCCATTTTTCCAACATTTGAATGGGATATTCTTGATATCGGTTTGTGATATGTTTTGACGAGCTCATTGATTACGTGCTGGTATGAAAGGTTGTTGCTCCTGTTTCTAAGAAAATCGACCGTCGTCTAAGTAAGGGTTTTATACTTTATTGCATTCCATCATACAGTTTTTCTAAAATTTTATTTTGTTGAGTTGTCACCTATGAAAAACTTGATGGGGGATGGTGTTTAGCATGTCAGCTTTTATATATAGGTACGTATATTTTAAACATTTACTATTAACTCATGGTATTTCATTTCTTATTGTGATATATACAATGGAAGATGAATCTTTTTTATACTTTGGACGGTTCAGATGTTAATGCATCACGAGATTATCCTAACACATGTTCTGTTACGTGAAAATATTTTTTTTGCACGTTGCCAAAATCGATAATATGGCAGTGATTATGCACTTCTTGGATTTCAAATTCTTAAACCTAACAAGGATATGTTGTTACGGATGGTATTGTCGTTGACAATTATTCCCTGCTGGATCTCTGATCGTTGTTGCTTTACTTCCTATTGGCTAATGATGTGCTGTTGGATCCTTGAATTGCAATTTGTAACGCCCAAAATTTCCGTTAAATAATTTTCAGATTTTCAGAACGGTAAACGGCGAAATTTTGGTTGGATCCAAGAGCGGAGAATTTGTACTATTAGATAAAAGATTATTTCGAGCCTTATGGAGAAGAGAAAATTTTAGGAATCCGATTGTAAACTAACTGAATAGCTTTTTGGCTAAAAGATTAAAGTGTGAGGGTGAAAATACAATTAGTTTATTATTATTTAAAATATATATATATATATATATATATATATATATATATTTAAAACAAAACAAGAGTGGATTCAGTAGAAGCCACTCCTGTTTTGCCTTCTCCAGTCAAAAGAAGAGAAGAGGAAAACTCTCTCCCCTCCCTTTCGATTTTCTTCATTGAAGAGGGAGAGTGCGCGCCGGTGGTTTGAAGGTTGTCATCCCGGTTTTCTCCCCTCTCGTCCACGTACAGAGCACAGTCCCTCTTTGCCTCAGGTAATCTCTTCTTCTACTCCTCTCTGTTAATTCATTAATTAAAGTGTTTGGTTTGGGTTCTGGAGATTTATGCTAGGATTTAGAGTGGTTGATGAGGAGGAGATTAACGGGTTAGAGTGGATGAGGTGAGGGAGTTCCAAAAATTAAAGAATATCCGAGAGGGTGTACTGTACAATTCAGGTTTCTGAATTCGAAATCTCCGACGGTAGTTAGATTATTCATAATAGGTTAGAGTGTGATCGATTAGTGAGGAATTGAGTGAGTTTTGTTGAGAAAAATGAGAATGGGAATTTTAGGCATTTTAGTGTGAAACCCAGTTCTATTTTAGGAGTTTTAACCTAGCTACAGTTCATTGTTTTAAATTCTGTTTTGGTGTGTTAAACTAGATTATGAGTGGAGCGTTTAGTCTATGGAATCGAGTGATTCCAGCAACCAACGCAAAAGTTATGCGTGTTGGAAGTTAAGTTGATTTTGGTCGAAAATTGGGTTGGTGAGCCATTTTAGTTTAGCTTTAGTGGAGTGAGTTAGTAGCCATAGCTTTAATACATAGAATGAGTGATGAGATGAATTTTTAATGTGAATTGGTCATGTGATAGGTTGAGGCGAGAAAGTGATAGAAACGAGCACGACAGAAGCTAGGACACCAGGTAAGTAATGTAGTAGGAGTTTTGCCTTCGGGCCTACATCACAGTTCAGTAGGATGCATTGCATATTTACTTTATGTTATGCTTTCATCGTTGTGCATCGTTGTTTTAAATTAGGAGAACGAAACGAAAATGAATTTCTATGTTTTTACGAAGTGAAACAGTATGATGTGATGAAAATACGTAAAAAGATAATGAAGGTAGGGTTGAGTGACATTGTCCTATGAGGGGGACCACATCCTACGAGGGGGACCGCGAGGTGTGTCATTCTTTCTCTGCTTTATGAGGTGACATTGTTCTATGAGGGGGACCGCATCCTATGAGGGGAATTGCGAGGTGTGTCACTTTACTAGACTGAGGTTGACTCCATTCTATAAGGGGGACCATATCCTATGAGGGAGACCGCGAGATATGTCATCTTAGTTTAGCGCGTAAAGAAGAATCCAGTAGTAAGAATTTAAAGAAGACGTAAGAAAGAGACGAAAACAAAAGTAGCGATGAAACTGTAGAGACTGCATATCTTAGGATGTGTTGTTTTCAGCATCATGTTTTATGCATTACTTACTTAGCATTAGGCTAATAGTTGAGTTCTGTGATGTAGGTGACGACACCATAGTTAGTTAGTACTCCAAGCATGCTTAGGACTAGGAGGCGGTTGGAGGAGTACGCACATGCCCGATCTGGCCGGTTGTTAGGACGTTTTGATTATGGTGGGTATAAGTACGGATTTTGGGGTGTGTAATCGAAATGATTTTAGTTGTTTTAAGTCGATTGAATGTATAGATAGATTTTAGTTGTTTTAAGTCGATTGAATGTATAGATGGATTTCAAACTTTCAAAGTCATTTTCTTTACTTAAATCATGATTTTGAGTTGATGGAAAAGTGTGCGTTGAATTATTATTAGCGTTGAGTCGAAGTCTGATTGATGTTTTAATGTTTTTTTAAGGTTTTTAAATAGAGTTCTTGGAAGGAAGTGTTGACCGATAGGCTTAGTGGTCGATTAGACCCTGCAAGTGTCGACCGCGAGGGACGATCTGCGTGGGCAGAGCCAAAGTAAGTGTCGACTACGATTGTAGATGTCGATTGGTAGTGTAAAAATGGCAGCGTGTCGACCGCGAGGGTAGACCTATGCGGACAGAGAGGATCAAGGTGTCAACCTGTGAAAGCAGGTGTCGACCACTCTCTGAGGCAAGTTTAGAAGTGTCGACCGGTATTCTCAGTGTCGACTGACGAAAAGACCCGAGAGAAACGTAGTGTCGACCGATGAAAAACCCAGGACAACCCAAGTGTCGACCGATGTTTACAGGTGTCGACCGGTTTCTCTGTTTTATATTTTTTTATAAAATGAAGTTTCGTTTAAACTTATTTTAATCAAGTTTTTCGCACGATGTTGTTTAAAATATTTTCAAAAATGTCATTTTAAGTCGAGGTACAAAAGTCTTAAATGTTATTTGAATTTCTTTCGAGTGTAGTGAGTGAGTAGTAGAAGAGTGCGAACTGGGAAACAAGTAGGTTTTCGGGTCATGACAACAGGAGACAAAAAGAAGGACCGTCTCAAGACAAGTCAATCTCACAAAATGCCCACAAATTGCATAGCATAATACAAATAATGGAGATCCATAAATCCAACCCATCATATATGTGAAAAAAGTATTGTTAGCAGACTAGTCAATTATATCACATGCCTATAACGCACGTATCAATAGTAATGACAAATACCTTAAATAGGTTTGGAGATTCAAAATCCAAGAGCACAGTCAATCATGTCCAACTACTCATCTTTGCCTGTACAAAACTAAAACCTCCATGCAACAACATTTGTAATGAGAAAACAACATACAATTTCTTTGGTTGTTTGATTCCAATGCAACCCAAGAACTAAAGGTTCAGATAATTGTATATAGCTCAAGACAATTAAAGCCAATGAATGTAATTATACATTCCTTGATTTAGAATTGGTAATTGTGATATTTGCCATAAAGCATTTGAGACATTATCTTCATGGTGAAACTTTTGAAGTGTACTTAGATCATTAAAGCATAAAATATTTGTTTACCTAAAAAAAAATTAAATCAGAGACAAAGATCCTGAATGAAAATTTGGAAAGATATGATTATACTCTTCAGCACCATCCACTAAAGCGAATGTGGTCATTGATGCTTTAAATAGAAAATAGATTATAACAATAGCGAGTTTGGGTATATGAGAGCATGAAATGTGGTTTGAAATAAATATATACAATTGCAACTGTAAAAAAAAAAAAAATTGACAGATGTATCTCGACAATATAGTGGTGAAACCAATTTTGTTACAAAAATTTTGGATTTGCAATCACAAGATTATGAATAAGTTATTTCGAGAACTAAATTTTTAGCTAAAAGTAGAGAATTTTCTATTGGAAATGAGAAAGAGATAAGATATCTTGGTAGATCATTGGTTCCAAATATAAAAAAATTAAAGAAAAAAATATTGAAGGAATATCATTATTCTTAGTTTTCTATTCATCTTGCTAATAATAAAATTTACCTAAATATGAAGAGAAAATTATGGTGAGCAGGAATGAAGAGTGATATAGCTAAATGGGTAACTAAACACTTAATGTATCAAAGAGTAAAGATAGACATAAAAAACTACCATGATTGTTAGATCTTTATCGGTAGCATAATGGAAATGAATATGTAACCATGTATTTTGTGATGGGTGTATTTGAGATCTACTAAAGGTAATGATGCAACATGGATAGTAGTGGATTGACATACTAAATTTAGTCTTTTCTACCCATGAATTGTTGTCATTCAATAGACTGCCTGAGCAAATCATGCATGCAAATATTTAGGGATAACCATTTAAATTATTTGTTACAGGGATTCAAGATTTACTTCAAAATTTTGATGTAGTGTCCAGAAAGAAATGGGAACAAGATTGCATCTCAATGGATGGTCAATCTGACTGGACAATATAAATTTTAGTAGATATGCTGAGAGCATGTGTTATTGACTTCCAAGAAAGTTAGGAGGATAATATCCATTTGGCAAAATTTACTTATAACAATAGTTATCAATATACTATGGTATGACACTATTTGAAACTTGATATGTAGACCATGCAAATCTCTTTTGTGCTAGGCATAAATTTGGGAAGAAAGTTAATTTGGGAGCAAAATTAATTCAAGACATAAATAAGAAATTAAATTAATTAAACAGTGATTTTTAATTGCTCAAAACCAACACACGGGTGAGATCCTTGATATTTAATACGACTATGTATTTATTGAAGATCTCATAAGGGTGTGTAGAAACAATATAAAGGTGGGACGTTGGCGCCAAGATTCGTTGGACCTTTTAAAATTTTGGAACGAATTGGTGTAATGGCCTATAGAGTAGAAATACAACCTTATAATGCGTATATATAATGCAATTAATGTAATTATGTCGTGTAAATAAGAACTTGATCTTTCACATATAATTTACTAGAGGGAGTTAGACCTTCAACTATTAATGACAATGAAATAGCATCCTTTTGCAGTTCTAGATGTGCAAAATAAAGTGCGCACATATTAAGTAATTTCAAATGTTAAGGTTCAATGGTGGCAATGAGGGATGGAGGAGACTAGGGGAGCTTCATTTCGAAATTGAGATGAAATACCATTGGCTCCTTGAGAGGTAAGTGAATTTAAATTTCGGGATAAAATTTTCTTTTTTAGAGGAGAAGAATATAATGTTTAAATAATTGCATATATGTAAATGACATACATGTGACATATAAAAGTGATACATATGCATTATTAGAAGCAAAATCAAAGATTATACATCATTATAGTTAAAAATATAAATTATTTTTCCCGAACAGTTTGAATATTCTTGTACTTTGGAATAGGTAAATGAGAATGGTGTTTTATAAAAGTTTATGATGATTAAGGAAACAGAATGACATTTGAATTGGGTGTTTTGGAGTTAAGTTATATAGTTTTAAAATTAGACTAATTGTATTGAACACTTATAAACAGTTTCCAGAAATAGTCGATTTAGAGAATCGAGTAAGAATTCTTGTATGACTTTGAAAGATAAAAGTTTCCTAAAACATATACAAATGATGTCATGAGATAAAATATGGTCGCCAATAAGGTGGTGAAACATGTCAATTTAAAAATAGATATGATACGTATTGGAGGAATTAATTAAGTTACTTAAATTGGATTATCTTAATTGATTGCGATTAGTTCAATTATTCCTTAATAGATTAATTCTATTATTTTGAGCTCATGTGTGAATTGGTATAATGTAAATTGAGCAAATAATCAACTCGTAATATTTTAACGTTAGGAAAATAATCATCTTTTAAACTCAATAATTGAGGGCAAAATTATAAATTTGCAAGAGATGACTCTTGGAAAGCTTTTCTCTTATACAAGAGAAAAGAGAAGAATTTTTTGATTACCTCAAGAGAGAAAATAGAGAAAGGAGAAAAAGAGGGTTTTTAGAGAGAGAAGATGAAAATTGAAGGTAAAGAGGAAGGATTTTGACGAGGAAGCTTTGAGAAACATTATAGAGCATGTGGAGAAGATCATAAAAAGGCCAAAAATAAAAGAAGAGATTGAAGTTTGAGAGTTCAATTCAAGCTTGAAGTGTTACAAAATCTAAGTAATTTTAATCTTTAAAGAGTTATAATATTATGTAATTTGCTTGATATAAGTGGAGAATTTAGTTTATAATTGGTTGGGTTATGTTGGTAGATGTTTGATTATGTTAAGTTTGAGTATTGAATGTTGAAGAATTGGTAAAATTCTAAATGGAGAAATGGGTTTGTAATCTCAGATGAAAGAGTGGTCGACCTGCTCTAGAATAGCATAATAGTTCGAAATGCTTATGGGTAGTCAAGCAGTCGGCCTATCGTCAGTGCGGTCAACCGAACCACTGATATATTGAAATTTTTTAGGTAAAATGCTCTATAGAATGTGAGCGAGCGACCAGGCAATGAGACCGGGTGACCTGTCAATGGCGATAAGCCATAATTTGTTACATTTAACTTAGATAGTTAACCATTTTAGCTTCATTTAGACGTGGTTTGGGAAATAAATAGGGAATGTCTAAGTAGTATATGACCATATTTCATGCATCATTTGACATGTTAATAAAATATTTGCTTGGTCAATATTACATACATTATTAGTATGTATTTATATACATCCAATTTACACATAAAGTAGATGCTCAAATAATGCATGATAAAATTAGTTATACGTACGAATTGTATCATGGGAGGTATGATTAATTATATTTGAACTCAATATATCTCACTAGCTATGTATTATGTGACGTATGTAAAGCACAAAAAATAAAAGGAAAGTTATTGTGAGTCCCTTTTAGTATGCAAATTCTTAGCCATCTGGAGGTATATTACGTTAAATGTATCCACTTATCAAAAACATCACTAGCAAGGTGCTGCATGGTTGAGTGTGTCTTTACATACGATGAATTATATGACCATGCATATTAACATTCATAAAAATATGTTAATATGATACTTGATAAAGTAAAAGTCCTTAAATAAATAGAATTATATTTATGCATTGATTCACAAAAGCATAGCAGTAATGTGTGAAAAGCATTTATTTCATGATATTTATGTCATATATCATCAAGGGACAAATAGATATCTAAATTTTGATCTTGGTGGTGGAAGTTGATCTTATACTTATGAGTTATATGATATTGTAATTCTTAAGTATTAGTTTTACTTACTGAATTTCTTTATCTCAACGCTACTGTAGTTTCTACTTTTAAGAGACGTTGATGACCAAAAGAACAAGGTCAAGACAAATTAGTGGATTAAAAGGCTGATGTTAAGGTTAAACATAAGCTCGAAACTCTTGGGCCTTAGGAGATCGGGTATTCTTTGAGTTGTTTGAGTGGTTATATAGTTTTATAAGGACCACATTTAGTGGATCATGTGTTGTAAATTATTATATTCTAATTTTTGTAAATAACAACGTAGTTTGTGTTATGTATGATTTTAAATAGAAGTTACATGAATGGTTAAATGTGATACGCATATTAAAAGAAACTTTTATTAGATATAATTATGATAAATTATTTTTGCATTAGAAGAGATTAGATCCTAATTTAGGATACAAAAATAGTGTAATTCATTGAAATCACAATTAGATTAAGTAAAATGTGTACACTGTATCTCTCCAGGTTTAGAATCCTTATAAATATCCTAGTTTTTGAAGGGATCAGAAATGAGGTCGTGACAGGCTAACTGTCCTTGCAGCAAAACATATGTCAAGCCTCGTGCATAATATAGCATACATCAAGCTCCCGATAAGTGATGCATAAGGGTAGCATCTTATAACTTTTTTACTTTTGAAGTTTGTTAAGACACTACTTTTTCGAAATAATAACTTCATGTTTAGAAGATAAATACGTTTTCTTGAAGTTTTACATCGAATATTTGACAATCATTTTGTCACTATACAATGCTGAGAAAATGCTAACATTCTATTTTTGGGATCTGTTATTAGATAAATCTCAAGAATGTAGTTTTCATTACCTAATTCTCTCATTTGAAATTGCTTAGCTAGCCATGTTTTTATATATGATAACAATTCCACATAATTACCAATATAATTACCAATAAGTAGAATATCACCGATGTACAAAACAAAAAAGACCACACGTTTGTCATTGATGAGCTTGTATACACAAGACTCATCAATATCACCCATAAGATTTGATTGCTTCATCAATCCTCATATACCACGAGCTATATTTTCACTTAATTCCATAAATAGATGTATTTAACCTGCAAACGTTTGTTGTGCATCTTTATCAATGAAACATTTTAGTTGCTCCATTTAAATGGTTTCTTCAAGAGGATTATTTAGAAATTCATCTTGACGTCTATCTGTTAGGTCTCATAATCATAATAAACGGTAATGGAGAGCAAAATACAAAATGTATGTAAGCATAGCTACGAGAGAGAAAGTCTCTTCATAGTTAACCTCTTTCCTTTAGGTATAACCCTAAGCTATAAGCCTAACTTTGGATGTCTCTGCATTCTCATCCACTCTTCTTTTTCTCTTAAAAATTCATTTATACCCTATAGGTTTTACAGCTTTGGGTAGATCTACAAGAACCCAAATGGAGTTGAAATGATTCTATCAGAATGAATCTTCCCAAAGATGATCTTGCTTTGAATTTTGAAGTCCGTCATATAGTTATGTTCAAGAAATGTGATATTTGTCGATATAAATACTTTGTTATCTAGAGTACTATCGCACAAACCCACTTTTATGCCTTTTTACATACCCAACAAACATGCAAACCTCATATTAAGATTCTAATTTTTTACTTACATACCAGCACATGTGTTGAACACCTCATATTTAAATGAGTCTCAAACTAGTTTTGTGTAACACCCGGGATTTTCCGTAAATTGATTTTCAAAAATTCGTATTTGTAAACGGTAGAGTTTCGGTTGGAAATAAAAGCAGAGAATTTGTATTAGTAGATAAAATATTATTTCAAGGCTAATGGAGAAGAGAATATTTTAATAATCCGATCGGAAACAGACTGAATATCCATTTAACTAAAGAATTAAAGTGTGAGGGCGAAAGAGTAATTAGTTTATTAATATTATTATTAATAAATTAAAATAAAAAATAATAATAATAAAAGGAACAAGAGTGGTTTCAGCAGAAGTCACTCCGTTTGTTCCCTCGGCAGAAAGGAAGAGGAGAATCCCCTTTCCTCTACCGTTCGCGCGCCTCGTCTCCCTTGTCACTGGCAATCGGAGCTCACTGCTCCCGATTTTTTCTCCTCTCGTCCACGTGCAGAACCCGACCCGTCTTTCTCCCCGGTAATCTCTTCCTCTCCTCCCCTCTGTTGATCGATAATCTAGGGTTGCGTTTTGCTTTTGGTTTCTGAAGGTTTGTGTTAGGATTTAGAACGGTTGATGTGGGAATTAACGGTTCGGAGTGAGTGAAGTGGGGGAGTTCCGAAAATTGAAGAACATCCAAGAGGGAGTACCGTGCAATTCGGGTTTCTGAATTCGAAATCTGCGACGGTAGTTAGATTACGCTTAATAGGTTGGAGTCTTATAGATTGTTGAGAAATTGAGCAAGTTTAATGGAAATTTTGGGCATTTTACTGTGAAATTCGGTTATGTTTTTAGGAGTTTTAACCTAGCTACAATTAATTGTTTTAAATTTTGTTTTGGTAATGTAAACTAGGTTATGATTGGAGCGTTTGGCCACTAGAATCGAGTGATTCCGATAACAGACGCAAAAGTTATGCGCTTAGGAAGTTTAAGCTGATTTTGAGCCGAGTTGGTTTAGTGAACGATTTTAGCAAGTTCGTGAAATGTTGAGCTAGTATAGTGGTTTTAGTGCGTGAGTAGAGTATTGGGATGAGTTTTGACAAAAAATGGTTTCTATTGTAGGTTGAGCAAGTTTTTGGTGAAACAAGCACTACCGAAAGATAGGACGCCAGGTAAGTAATGGATTGTTTGTGATTTGCCCTCGAGCCTATGCCATGGAACGGTAGGGTTGCTTGTTTGTTTTGACTGTTTGTTTTGTTGATTGGTTAGTCGATTGCGCATAAGTGTTGACACGCATTATGGTTTTGAATTACGAAAGAATGAGTTTTGAGCATGTTTTGAATTGTGCGTATGAAATGTAATCAGATAAGAAAAGATGTCACGTATGGGAACGCCTCGTCGTTAACGTGCTAGTAAGAAAGCACTAGAGGGTTCACATTGATGAAAGTACATAAGATAACATGGTTTGTGAACGCCTCGTGGTTAACGTGCTGGTGAGAAAGCACTAGAGGGTTCTATGATCGATGTTGGGAGGAGATTTTGTATGGCCGTCCCATGCGTGAACACAATGTGTGCCTGTAATCTCGCTCCGAGAGTCATGGTTTGGCCGTCCTGAGTGTGATAGGATGGGTACCTACTTAACTCACACGTGAAAGTGGAAGATGATAATAACGAAAACGAAACAGGGCGTAGAAACTGCATGTGTTAGGGGTTGAGTTGTATATTGATTGTCAATTCATATTCCATACTTGCTAAACATTAAGCTTATGTTTTGTGTTCCATGGTGTAGGTGACGGCGACCTCTCTGGTGAGTTACGAGAATCAAGTCAGGATGAGTAAGCGGTTGGCGGCATGCTACCATATGTCGGTAGGTGGAGTTCCTCAAGGCGATCCGACCCGTGGAGCGAGGCTAGTTGGTGGTTCTTTTGGGTTGTATTTTGCGAGGTATAAGTCAAATGTATAGAACTAGAGGATATAGGGTTGTTTTGTACGTTAATAGTCAGGATTGACGTATAGTTGTATGTTGAAACCATTTGAGAGATTTTGATTGATTAATCCAAGTTTTTTACTTTGTGGTTTTAAATCGTGAAAGTTTTCGCCGTCCGTTTTCTTTCGAGCTGGTGTTATTTTTAAATTGCTGGTGCAAAGTGTCGACCAAAGTCCATAGATGTCGACCGACCAGTGTAAAATAGGATGTGAGTATCGACAGTGGAGTTCAACTTGTGCGGCCAGAGAGAAACGAAGTGTCGACCGGTGTCTGTAGGTGTCGATCGGTTAGTGTAAAATCAGTGAGAGTGTCGTCCACGGGGGTCGACCTGCGCGGACAGAGAGTAGTGAAGTGTCGACCGGTGTCTGTAGGTGTCAACCGGGTAGTGTGAAATCAGTGAGAATTAAGGTGGATGTGTCGATCGCGAAGATCGACCAGGACAGGCAGAGAGAATTAAGGTGTCGACCGGCGTTCACAGGTGTCGACTGATGTCTTTGTTTAACGTTTGAAAGAGTGAAGTTTTATTTAAACTGATTTTATCGAGTCTTCTGCTGCGGCGTCTTTTTTAAATCCTTTCAAGGGTGTCGTTTTAAGTCGAGGAGTGAGAGTTTTAAATTTTTTTAAAGAAATTTATCGAGGAAATGAGTGAGTGTACAGTTGGCGAACCGGGTCCGGAGACGACTCGGGAGCGCTTCAGAGGTGGTGACAGAGAAGTGAACGAACAGGAAATGGGTAGGTTTTCAGGGCGTGACATTTTGTAACCATTCCACAACTCTAAAGATGTCTTAGGAATAGACTTAGATGAGACCACTTTTAAAATATAAGTCATTGTTTATATGGCGTATTCCTAAAATGATTTTGGAAGTGAAAAGTAACTCATCATGGATCTAACAATGTTAAATCAGTCATGTTTCTCCTCTCAACAACTTCATTTTGTTGAGGAGTGTCACGTGTTGTTAGCTAAGATATAATCTTATGCTTCAACAAGTAATCCTTGTATTCATTCTCAATGTATTCTCCTTCTTGATCTAATTGAAGAAACTTGATTGACATATCTAATGGTTTTTCAGCTTAAACTTTGAACTCTTGAAATTTTCTATAAATTTCTTATTTAAACTGAATCATCGACAAAGTGATGAATACCCATAACCACCTTTGATCCAAGTAGTCTTTGGGCAACATACATCTAAATGTGTGAGCTTAAGTGGCTCTTGAGCCCTTTGACCCTTGCTGAAAATGATTTAAATTTGAATTTGCCTCTCCCTTTTTCTCTACAGAAGAAATGCACTCATAGGTTGTAAACTCGTTTAGCAATTGAGTCATGTTGTAAATAAGTTTGTTTATCAATTAGTTGCTCTTAAACTGTAAGAATTGTGACTCAAGTTTTCTTAAATCATGCCCATTTGGGTAGCCTCATCATAACGGCCCTATAGATCTCAACTTTATGAATCGTGTTGATCATCATCAACACATGTTGTCGAACGAAAAGACCTGCTTGCATCTTATTATTCGTGACTTTCTTGATAGCTTCATAACAGGTTTTGTCAGATGGTTGACCAAACGTATTTTGGAGAGACTCCATTATCTTATACAAATTTTGTGTTGAGAACATATAGAAGCGAGTAAATAACAATGAGTTTTGTCATTTACTCGTTTTCATGTCACGAACGGTTCTCTTTCCGCTTTCGTGCCATTTTCAGCAGGGACTGGAGGACGTTGTTTAGTGAGCACAAACTTGAGGTTGTCATGCACAAGAATCATATTCATGTTTTTTTTTTCTATTGACGAAATTATCATAAGTCAACTTTCAATTGCTAGTAAATCATGATGTTGTAATGAATAAATAAATAAATATTAACTCTATGCTTGAAAATTCTGATGACATATGGCTTTGTAAGATAATGCATGAGTGTGCTTAATGACTAAATAAAATATAAATGCTACTATAACCTGATACCTAATATAATTTTTATGGTAAAAATATTGTCTATTAATAAATGTATTCAAAATATTTTATATGTTCAAAATTTATTAACTAATGATTTGTTTTGGTTAAAAGGAAATTAACACGCTTCATTACATTTTCATGTGTATACAATCTTTCGATTTTATAAAAATAAACTTATGATTGCTACTTCAGGATTTTGCTATAAATTTTATAAAGTATAATTTAAAATGCAAACATAATATTACTCAATATAATTTTATTCATATATTATAAAAGAATTATTTTATTAAATTTTCTTATTAGGTGCATAATTCCCAACACCAACATATGTGTTTTTCCCCCTCTTTTACTATTTTCGTACAAACTTTAATTCATTTTCTTCTTGTTGATCTACGTGATAGGCTCTAACAATGAAACTACAAAACAAGAATGCTGATGTTTCTCTTTTATTTATAATTGTTTTGCTCTTTCAAATTTGCACTTTAATTTGATATCTTATTAAAGTTTCAGAGCAACAATGTTTAGATCCGTGCTTTAATTAGTTTTCTACTGTGTCCACTTCTAAACCACAATTACCGGTAGGAATACTCCAATAACTAATAATCAGGATTGTCAATATGTTTGTTATAACGCGTACATGCATTGTACGTACCTTCCACTACTATTAAAATAAATACAGAATAGTCTCCCTTGTTAAATAAATGAAAAGGATTGGAAAACATTAAGAAGATTGTGAAACAAATTAAAAAACTTTTGATACGAAAAATAAAATAAATGTAAGATGTTAAAACAAATTAGGGTCACTCTCTGTTTACACTCAAATTGTACACTATTAAACGATCGATTGTAGAATAGCTTCGGGCAGTCGATTCCATAAAGAGGTTATTGTACTGTCCAAAATTGACCCCAACAAATAAACTTATCAAGAGATGTTAAATGAAAAAAAAGGTAAGATTTTTCTTTAAAAAAATCAGTATTAAGAACACAATGTCAAGAATCAACTACTTGTTTCATCCTATCACTACCAATTTTTACTCCTATTTTAATAACTCAATTATCAATTTTACATCCCAATCAAAAAATAAAAAGTTTAAAATCAATTAATTTAAAATATATCTCGACATAAAAATATTCTTTTCAATTAAACACAAGGAATATTAAATTATAGACTATCTTAAATCGACAAAATATCAAGATGACAATTTACAGAAAAAATGAGTAAATAAAATAATCAACCACTTTAAATTAACATAATACAGAGATTACATAAACAAAGTATGACTGAATTTATATGAAAAATAGTAAAACATAATTTGTAGCAAATAATTACTAGCAATTGAAATCAAGAAGTAAACATCAAATTTTGCATTAAGGAATAAAAATTGAAAGGAAGGTCTAAACAAATAGGATCATCTATCCCTTGCACACTAATTACACAAACAAGGACATCATCCCTACAATATAAAAATTCTAGACTCAACATATAAAGTAGAAAGAAATTCGTCCTTTTCATGACCCTAAAGCACTCTATTTATAAAGCTTAAAATATCCTAGAATAAAGAAAAGGAAAATAACTAAAATCTTAATTTTTGTTATGATTTGTGGACATTTTCAAGGCAAAATCTGATGTCGAATCCGGAACAAACCTAGAAAACAATTCACTTCCGACTTAGTCATAGGGGACACATGACATCATATCATTTGTGCCCAGAAAAAGTCTTACTGCGTGTCATTGTAATTTGGAATTCTATTCACACATTGAATGAAATGAGTCTTTGAATTGCACTTGCTGGTGTTCACGTGTAAGGAAATTCAACAAGGAGTTGGTGATTTAAGCCTGGATTTGTAAGCCTAGTTTCGACACATGTCATGCAGTTTAGTTCCCTTTTGAATTATGATTGTCGTTGACTGTGTGCAATAGAGAAGAAATCAATTAAATACAAATCTCATTCTTTTACAAAATCCTTAAAAGGAAACAAAAATAATATTTTATTAAAACCAGATAAACTAAAATAAACTATTTGCACTCTAAATAATAATCAATTAAAATTATGAAAATATTAATTTAGAATTTTAATAAATATATACAAGTAGGCATAAATTAATTATATTTTTGTGCATTAATTACAATTCCCAACCAACTTATTGCTAGTCTCTAGCAATTCAAGCGAAGAATAATCAAGTCAATAAAATCATTGCAATCTCACCATAGCATTTCAATCAAGGATATTAATAAGAATCAACACCTGCTATCAAAATTGTTTAGCTCATAACCACCAAGTTTGTCAGTGTATGCTCTAAACCATAACCAGCTTACCACAAATCCATAACACATTCGGCTTTGAAAGATCCACCAATTAAAGGCCTCAACTCCATTCCCTCACCGGTGTAAGAGAATTTTAATTTATGTTGGTTTTAAAGTATTCAGTCATGGAGTCGGAATAATGTCACAATTAACACTCAAATGAAAAAAGAAACATTTAGGACAACCAGTTAAACAATTATTGATCAAAAGATAGACAATTCAACTACAGAGAACAATCCGCCATTTAAACCACCAACTCAGCTATCCAGATTTTACCAATATCAAACAATAAACTTACACAAATGAAATGAGTGTCATGATACTAATAATACTAATAATGATAATACTAATAATACTAATAGTAATAATAATACTGAATGATAACAACTGATTTTTTATTTTTATTTTTTTTTAACATCAAATAATATCACTAATAATGATAGTAGAAATAATACTAATAATAATACATAGAGTAAGGCTCATGAAAAGAAAAACTTCTCAATTTAATATCAAATCATCCTTCAAGCAAAATCTCTAACAAACCACTGACCATGTAATGATATTCTAAGTAGCGATTTTCCAAATCTAAGAATCAATAAAAGTTCAACAGTGTTTTCTCAATCTCGCATATGCATCTCTCAATAAAAGATTTCACCTAAACATGGGAATTTCTCTAGGCCAAATGCATCAACATTCATTTTACCACAAGGTTCAGTATGTGCACAGCAAGAACTCAGAAAATTACCCATTTAATGATAATAATAGCAAAAATTGATTCAAACTAAACAACTTGAAATCATACGCTGGCAAAATCACAACAAGCTCAAGACAAAAAACTATTCTCAAACGTAAATATGCTCACCACCTCAAACCAAAATCAGACAGTGTCCCCAATGTATCAAAATATATGAAAAAGAATAAAAGTGTAAGGAACAGAAGACACCTAGATGGCGACAATGCCTACTCGTGATAACTCGAGATACCTGCAACAGTGATGAATCTCCAAAAACTAAAGCTAAAGAAACGGAAGTGAAAAAGAAAAAAAATTAAAAAAAAAATACAATGAGGTGGGAAGCAGCTACTCCAATAAATAAACCGGAGCCATTAGAGTGATCTCCTCAGGCTCAGGCACTCGCTCAACGTATTGCTTCAATCTATGGTCATTTACTTTGAATACTCTCATCTGAAGGGTCTTTAACTTCAACAGCACCGTTAGGGAATACTCTTTGCACCACATATGGACTAGTCCATTGCGGCCTCAGCTTTCTTAGACGAAGATGCAAATGAGAATCATAAAGATGAACCCACTGATTTGGCTTAAAATTCTTCGTCAAGATCTGCTTGGCATGAGCCACTTTCATCTTTCCTTGTAGATCCTTGAGTTGTCGTATGCATCGTCCCTCAACTCTTCAAGTTCAGTCAACTGAACCTTCCTACAGACAACTGCCGCACTATGATCAAAATTTAGGGCCTTAGTGGCCTAATATGCTTTGTGTTCAAGTTCGACAGGTAAGTGACATTCTTTGCCAAAAACAAGCTTACAGGGGGACATCCCAATAGGGGATTTATAAGCCGTTCGGAATGCCCAAAGTGCATCAAAAAGGGGTAAAGACCAATCCTTGTGATTGGGGTTCACTGTTTTTTGTAAGATTTGTTTTAACTTCCTATTTTCTAGCTTAGCTTACCCATTTGTTTGTGGGTGATAGGCTGTCAATACCTTGTGGATCACGCCATACTTTTCCATCAGTGCCTCAAAAGTAGAATTACAGAAGTGAGTTCCTTGATCACTAATAATGACACGAGAGATACCAAAATTACATAACACATTTTCCTTCAAGAACTTAACTACAGTTGTGTTATTGTTGGAACGGCACGGTAAAGCTTCTACCCATTTGCAAATATAATCAATAACGAGGAGGATGTAGAGGTAGCCAGAAGAAGGTGGAAATAACCACATGAAGTCTATTCCCTAGCAATCAAATATTTCTATCACAAGAATTGGGTTTAAGGGCATCATCTGGCGACGTGTAAGAGCTCTTAACTTCTGGCACCAATCACAGAAACGACAGAAATTATTGGTATCTTTGAACAAGGTGGGCCAATAAAGGCCACACTTGAGGATCTTTGGGCAGTTTTCTTCATAGAAAAATGACCTCCACATGCATCGTTATGGTAGAAGTTCAACACACTCATAACTTCATTATCCGGAATGCATAGTCACATAATTTGGTCGGGACAAGGACTTGCGCTTATCTTGTGCACTCCAAGCATGAGATGTTTGGCCCGTCATCAAGTAGTTAACAATGTGAGCATACCAAGGCATGATGATGATGGCGAAGAGGTTCTCATCTGGGAAATCATCTCGAGTAGCTAGACCATTAGTAGAATCACTGAACTCGAGTCGGGATAGATGGTCTTCTACAACATTCTTGACTCCCTTCTTGTCCCTAATCATCAAGTCAAATTCTTACAATTGAAGGATCCACTTGATGAGATGCGCCTTAGCATCTGTTTTGGAAAGGAGGTACTTAAGGGGGGAATGGTTTGTGAAGACCACGATGGGTGAACCAATCAAGTAAGTTTGAAACTTTTCAAGAGCAAATACAACAGCAGGCAACTTCTTTTCAATAGTGGTGTAGTTCATTTGAGCACTATTAAAAGTCCTGTTTGCGTAGAAAATGACGAAGGGTTTCCCTTCCCTTTGTTGACCAAGAATGGCTCCTAAAGTGTAATTGCTTGCATCACACATGATCTCGAATGGAAGAAACCAATCTGGTGACTAAATGATAGAGGCATAAGTTATTTTGGACACAAGTGTTTGGAAGGCTTCCTCACATGTCCATTCGAATATGGCATCTTTTTTGAGGAGGTTACATAATGGTCTAGATATGGCAGAGAAGTTTTGTATGAACTTCTTATAGAATCTGGCGTGACCAAGGAATGAACAAATGTCCTTTACACTTTTCGGGGTGGGTAGATTGGAGATGAGTTCGATATTGAACTAAACTATCTCAATTCCTCTATCAGAAATAATGTGCCCCAAAACAATACCGGATGACACCATGAAATGACACTTTTCTCAGTTGAGCACGAGATCTTTTTCAATACATCTTTGGAGAACGACTTGTAGGTTGAGTAAGCATGATTCGAACGAGTCTCCAAAGACGGTTAAGTCATCCATGAAAACTTCTATACATTTCTCGACCATATCACTGAATATGCTCATCATGCACCTTTGGAACGTGGTCGGGCCATTATAAAATCCAAATGGCATACACCATAAGGCATAAGTTCCAAAAAAGACATTTGAAGCTGGTCTTATCCTGATCTTCTAAAGCAATCTCTATCTAATAGTATCCTGAATACCCATCGAGAAAGCAATATAAAGGATGACCAGTGACCCGTTCTAGGATTTGGTCAATGAATAGAAGTGGGAAATTGTCTTTGCGGGTGGCAGCGATAAGTTTGCGATAGTCGATACACATGCGCCAACCCGTCACGACCTTAGTCGGGACGAGGTCTCCCTTTTCATTCTCAACCACTATGATTCCTGATTTCTTGGGAACCACTTGAGTCGGAATAACCCACTTGTTGTCTGAGACCGGATAGATGATGCCAGCATCCAACAACTTCAACACTTCATTCTTTACAACCTTCTTTATTGTTGGATTAAGTCTTCTTTGTGGGTCAAGTCGTGGATTAGCTCCTTCTTTGAGATAAATGTGGTGGGAGCAGATTAAGGGGCTAGTACCTGTTATGTCAGCAATCGTCCAACCTAACGCTCTTCTATAGTTATACATCATATTGACCAATCTCTGCTCATGTGATGCGTCAAGTTTGGCTGAGATGATCACAGGAAAAGTATTACCGTCGCCCAAAAATGCATGTTTGAGACCCTTAGGGAGTGAGCTAATGTAAGGTTCGGGGTCTCTTCAGAAGATGGTTTTGGCTTTACCCTCTCTTGTGGTAACTCTTCAAAATAAAACTGTCAAAACTATGTTCTTTTATCCTTGGGATCCTGGAAAATGGCAAAAACATTCTCCATAGGGTCAAAACTTTGAGGAATTTTGAAAAGGTAGTAGTTGGGATTGAGATTCTTCCAAATGGTGACTTCCTCTTTGACAAGTGCGTTGATCATGTAGGATTGAGCACACTCGTCATCATCTTATGTCGCTTGGTGATGTTGAAAACATTCACCTCTAGAACCATGTTCTTAAAAGAGATCTTCATTAGACCATTCCTATAATTAATGAGGGCATTTACTGTAGCAAGAAAAGGTCAACCTAAAATGATGGAGATCTTGGACTTTGTGTCAGCCACTAATTGTGTGTCTAGTATGTTGAAGTCAACGGAGTAATAAAATTTATCTATTTGTAGAAGTACATCCTCAACGATACCTCGTAGCCTTTTTATGAACCGATCAGCCAACTGCAACATTATTGAAGTGGGTTTGATTTCTCCGAGCCCTAGTTGTGAGTAAATGAAATATGGCATGAGATTCACACTCGCTCCTAAGTCTAGCAATGCTTGGCTGAGAAGTTGTGTCCTGATATAGCAGGAAATTGTGGGGCAACCATGATCTTTATACTTGGGCGGTGTCTTCTGCTCAATCACTGCACTGACCTGCTCTGTCAATAATGCAGTTTCCTTGACGTGGTGGGTCCTTTTCACGATGCACAGATCCTTGATTACTTTGGCATAGGTAGGTACTTGTTTGATCACATGCAACAAAGGGAGGTTGGACTTCACTTGTTGCAAATGTTCAAGGATCTCACCTTGGATTTCTGGTACTTTCCCAAATTAGAGAGCTTGTGGGAATGATGCTCATACCAGAATTATTGGGCGTTTAGGTGTTTGAGCATCTTCTTTTAATACTCAAAGCATTAGAAGTGGATGGATCGAGTTGCTTTTTTGCTTCAAGTGGTTAAGGCATTATCTTCCTTGACGTTCTGAGTAGACTTGTTTGAGGTTTCAACCATGTGGAGTCCCTTTGGGTTTGATTGAGTCTGAGATAGAAACTTGTTGTGCTCTTGAATGGCCAATGAACCGGTCAACTTTGTAATTTGGCTTCTGATATCCTTGTTCTCTTCCACCAATTGATTGAGGACAAATTCAAACTTGTTGTTCGTTGTGAATTATGCATCCATGAATTTCTTCAAGGTGTCCTTAAGTGAGGTCCTTGTAGGTTGGACACTGTATTGTGGTGTCGAGTGTGCTCGTAATGGATTAGCATATTGGTCAAGTTTTCAATGGCTCCCAGATGATTGTGCTTGTTGGTTGGAGTCTCTCCAGCTAAAGTTGGGGTGGTTTTGCCAGTCAGTATTGTAGGAATTAGAGTAAGGTGAATAGGGTTTCGTATAATCCCCTAAGACGTTTCATTGCTCTTCATAAACCTCTCTCATCGCACCATAAGTAGCACAGTTCAGGGATTGATGATCTACTCCCCCACAGACAAAGTAAACATCGCTAACCTATGCCTTGCCGAGGGTATGGATTGTCGTACCACTGTGCAACTTGAGGATGTCGAGCTGCTTGGTCAAAACTTTGACTTGTGCTTTCAGATTGCCCACCTCCTTAAGTTGGTACATTCTAACTGGTCAAACCCTACTAGTGCTTTTGGTAGCACTCAGTTCACTCAAGTGTGAGAATTTCAGCTAGATCGTTTAAGTACTCGATGGCTTTGTCAGGGTTCTTCTGAAGAAATTCTTCATTGCACATCATCTCGACAAATTGGCGTTTACGAACTATAAGTCCGTCATAGAAATAGCTAACGATACGTCAACTTTCATAACCGTGATGGGTTAAGGTTTCATTTTCTTTCTGACAAAAAATGGAGATGTGTCATTTAAGACCATTAGTTTTATGGTACGGGAAGTATTTGTTGAAGAATATAGTTGTCATCTCCTCCCACGAACCAATTGACCTATGTCAAAGAGAATATAGAGCCAACTTTTAGCCTTATCCTTAAGAGAGAATGAGAAGAATTTCAACCTCATGAAATTTATGGCGTCAGCATTGTGGAAAGTGGCCATCACCTCTTCAAATTCCCTAATATGTACATATGGATTCTTGTTCTCTAACCCGTTGAAGGTTGGTAATAATTGAATTATGTCCGACTTGAAATCCAATTGTAGCATATTAAAGGGGAACATGATACATGATGGGGTGGCGGTACGAGTGGGGTGGAGGTAATCCATCAGCCTGCTTTGATTGTTATCCCCGTGCTGCGGCATATCTCTTAAGTCGTCAATCTCAGAGGCCAAAGTTGAAACGTTTAGAGAGTGAGTGGATGAAGACGAAAGAGAGCTAGACGGAGAAGATGGAATATTGGATGAAGTTTTGCTGATAAAATCTTGAATTGGGTTTTTTGCAAAACGTCCTAATTTGTCTCTAAATGGAATCATTCACCAAAGATACGCCCCTTATTTTATTATTATTATTATTATTTTAATTAAAAGAAGTTACCAAAACAATTCATCTAAATCTACTTAGATTAGGAAAACACCTATTAAAAGAAATATCTAAACCTAGTTTTACTATTAATAAGAGATTACCAAATTAATACATCACATCTAAATAAATTAAGAAATATATTATTATGATTATAAGACTAAAATCTAATTTTAAAAGGAAAACTAAAAATTATGGGAATAAAATATAATCTAATCGCATAAATTAAAAGATTAAGTTAAAGATATATTATACTTTAAAAAAAATAGAAATAAAAGAGATTTGTATTAAAGAAATAAATCTAATAACAAAATTAAGAAACCAAATGATTTGAGAGATTTTTTTTGAAATTACAAAATAAAATAAGAATAAAAGAAATAAATACTCACCTCTTGAAGTACTAGATTGGTTGACAATCTTGATTGTTACTCCTCCCTAGCAACGGTGCAAAAATTTATTTACGCCCAAATTGTACAGTATTAAACGATCGATTGTAGAATAGCTTTGCACGGTCAATTCCACAAGGAGATTATTATACTTTCCAAAATTGACCACAACAAATAAACTTATCAAGAGATGTTAAATAAAAAGAAAGATAAGATTTTTCTTTAAAAAATCAATATTAAAAACTCATGGTCAAGAATCAACTACTTGTTTCGTCGTACCACTACCAATTTTTACTCTTATTTTAATCACTCGTCTATTGATTTTACATCCCAAATTAATAATCAAATAATTTAAAATTTAAAATCAATTAGTTTAAAATATATCTCGACATAAAAATACTATTTTCAATTAAACACAAAGAATATTAAATTATAGACTCTCTTAAATCGACAAAATAACAAGATGGCAATTTGCGATAAAAGATGAGCAAATAAAATAATAAATCTCTTTAAATTAATATTATATAGAGATCACATAAACAAAGTATGATTAAATTTTTTTGAAAAATAATATAACATAATTCATAGCAAATCAAATAATTAAGAGCAATTGAAATCAAGAAATAAACATCAAACTTTGCATTAAGGAATAAAAATTGGAATGAAGGTCTAAATAAATAAGATCATCTCTCCCTTGCACAACAATTAGCCAAACATGCACATCATCCCTGTAATATAAAAATTCTAAACTCAAAATATGAAGTAGAAAAAAATTTCTCATTTTTGCAATCCTAAAGTGCTATATTTATAGAGCTTAAAATATTCTAGAATATTTAAAAAGAAAATAACTAAAATCTTAATTTTTGTATTGATTTGTGAAAATTTTCAGGACAAAATCTGGTGTAGAATCCGGAACAAACTTGAAAAATAATTCACTTCAAATTTAGTCATATGGGACATGTGACATCCTATGATTTGTACTTAGAAAAAGTGTAATAACTCGAAAATTTTGAATTTTAATTTTTAATTTCTAAAATTTTTAATTTAATTTCGCTCGGAGTTTTGAGAAATATTTCAACGAGAAAATTTAAATTACAAGACTCGGAGCCTACTTTTGCGATGGTTTTCGGAATTTAAAGTCGGGAGGTCGAGAAATTAACGAAATCATGGAAGATTAAAACACATGAGGGCAGTTTTGTAATTTGTAATTTATTTTAAAAAAAAATGTTATATGGTGGAATGGCTTCGGGTGGAAGCCATTCCACCGTGTGTCGCGCGGCCGAGAGAGCGAGACCAAGAGGGAGAGCGCGAGTAGCCGTGAGAGAGAGAGAGCCGGTGGTCTGTCGACGCCGACGACGGAGAAGAATCGAACACTAGTTGGCCGAGAGGACTGCGATGGGGGGTGTGTTCGGTTTCCCGAGCTGAATACTGAAGGTATGTTTCCTTCCCTCCTCTGATTTTTGTTCGACAGGATTGATGACCGCCTTCCCACTATCTTTCTGAATGTTAAGTCGAACGTTGGGTTGGTGTACGCGGCGTGTATGTGCTGTGTGATCGAGGGCAGCAGGGCACAGGGCCGAAAGCTCGGAGGCCCCCCCCCCCCCCCCCCGTTTTCTTTTGTCTATTCTGTTGGTCGAGGGGGAGAGTACGTGATGCTGCTTTCCTTTTCGATCGATCGATGGTGGGAATTGTCGATAATTGTTGAGTTAAGAGTTTGATGAGGAGCATCGGTGGCTGAAAGAAGGGGAGGATAAACCGAGGGGCTGTGATTTTCAAAAATTTAGTTTCTGAATCTGGAAACCTTCAATTTTAGTTAGTTCATGTTTAATAGATTAGAATGTGATAGATTGGCGGAGAAATTTGTGAAAGTTTGGGTTAAGGTTGAAAATCAGATTTTTCGTATAAAAACAGATTACGTTTTCGGCCGTTTCGGCCTGGTTTCGGTTGATCGTTTCAAATTCTGTTTTTGTGGGTTAAAATAGGTTGTTGGAGGGATGTATGGCCACTGCAATCGTTCGATTCCGATATCCGACGCGAAAGTTATACGCATCGGAAGTTTATGTCGGATTTTAGTACAAGTCAAATTAGCGAGCATCTTTCATAGAAATTCGACGTGTGAGAGTATCATAGCCATTTTTTATGCGTATAACTAGTGGCGAGTGAGTTTTGGTTGAAGAGAAGTGAAAATGTGAAATTTGATAAAAGTGGCAAATTCGGTTTTTAGCATTTTTCGTCTATCCGCGGCTTACCGTTTTAAAATCCGTCTTAGTATATTAAACTAGGTTTACAAGAGAACGTTTAGCCACTTGAATCGTTCGATTCCGTTGACAGACGCAAAAGTTATGCATATCCGAACGTAGGGCTGGCTTTCAGCCAAACCAAACCAATGGACCGCTTTAGTTGGAATTTCATGAGTATAGTTAAGGAAGGTTATTTTTAGCTATTTGGTGGATTTTGAGATAAATATTGATGCGTGGTTGTTTGTGTTTTAGGTTGAAACACTTTTGGCGAAGCTGCGCATTAAGCGAGCGTAGGACGCCAGGTAAATAGTGCATGCATGTGTTTTGCCGAAGTGGGCCTACACTGTAGAACTTTAGGGTTTATATGATTGATTGTGGTGTGCGTGTGTATTGTTTGTCATGTATCATATTTTAAAAACGTGAACGAAAATGGTTTTGAGCATGTTTTGAGTATGTGGTGAGACGTGTGGCGGTGGTACCGCGGATCCCGCTAGTGTGCGGGCCCGTTCTTCACCAGTCGCGGATTCCACTCGAGGGGTGGGCCGGCTTGGCCGTCACGCGGCGGGAATGTGTTGACGGTGAGGATATGGGCAGTGGTACCGCAGATCCTAGTAGTGTGTGGGCCGGTGCAACATCAGTCGCGGATCCTACTCGAGGGGTGGGCCGGCTGGGCTGTCGCGAAACGTGTGTATGGCAACTGTGGCCGTGCTGGGGAGGTTGGGACGGGGGCGACGTGTCAGGGTGTAAAGTAGCGCGGGGTACACCCTTACCCTGATGTAGTTGCCGTGTGGTGATGCGTGTGTGTAGCTTGTGGGCCTCGTTGCTGGGGAGTCCGGGACGGTGGCGACGTGTCAGGGTGTAGGGCGGCGTGAGGTTCCTCTTTACCCTGGTGCAGCTGCACTTCGCGTCACAGATGTGACAACATGAGTGTGAGTGTAGAGACTGCATGTGATAAGATTGCATTGTCGGCTTTTACTTTCATATCGCATTACTTACTGAGCGTTAGGCTTATGTTGTGTGTTCTGTGGTGTAGGTGCTGACGATACTGCTGGTGAGCCTCGAGAGCCTAGTCCAGAGGCGTAGGATGATTGGCGGCGTGCGACCGCGGCACTGGATGACGAATTTTTGTTAGGGCGACCCGACCCGTGGAGATGGTAGGTTGTGGCCTGGTTGGTTTGGGAGTTTTTCTTTCTTTTGTGGTGATTATGTACAGTCGATGAGATGAGTTGTATATGCGTCAGTGTATAGGTGTATATAGAGTGCGTGTGATTTTGGCGACGTACGCATATATTTTATATGATAGAGTATGGTAATGCTCTATATTGTGAACTTTTCTCATTTGTATTTGATGGATTTTCGTTGTCTTCATACTCTGATTTGGTTATGGTGATTTCTCTGGATGATGGATAGATAGATAAGGTTAGTTTTTGGTAAATTGTGTGCAGGGTTTTTAAATTTTGGGATAGTTAGTTTTTAGGCGTTACTCTATCGAAATTTCGGGAGAGGGGTTGGGAGTTGAAAGGATATGAAATAGGTTGAGGTGTGTACAGTGAATGATAGAGAAGTGTAGATGAGCGTGGGAGTGCGGCGTGATCGCAGGTGCGCAGGACACGCGACCCTGCGGGTACTCATGGGTCGTGCGACGCCGGGTGAAGGCGTGCGCGCGGACATGCTGTACAGCGGCAGGGTGCGTGGGGCATGCCGCGCTGTGAGCGTGCGCGAGACACAGTGACGTTGAATTGGCACGTGCGGCACCGCGAGAGTGCGCGCGGGGTGTCAAAGTGGGAATATGAGTGCAGGGTACCGGATTGTGTAGTTCGAGGGGTGCGTTGGATTCTTTCCTAGGATTTCAAGTCTTACTGTTTTATATTAAACTGTTTTAAATGGTTTTCTTTTCCGCTGCGTAGTTTTTATGTTGAGGACTTCGTGTTCTCTCTTCGGGACGCGAGTTGTTTTCAAATCGAGTCGAAAATTTTTCATACTCACAAATGTTCTTTTGAAAATGATTTGAAAACGAAAGAAGTATTAAATTAAGTGAGTTATGTCAAGTGTTAGTGTGTGTAGTGTGTAGATGTACTGTAGCGCACCGGGAACGCGGGGTTTCTCGGCGTATTACAAAAAGTCTTGCCACGTGTCATTATAATTTGAAATTCTATTCACACACTGAATGAAATAGGTTTTTGAATTGCATTTGTTGGTGTTTACGTGTGAAGGAATTGAACAAGGAGCTGCTGATTTAAGTATGGTTTCGACATATAGCATGTGGTTTGCTTCCCTTTTGAATTATGATTGCCATGAGGTATAAGAAATAGAAAAAAAATCAATTAAATACAAACTTCATTCCTTTCCAAAAGCCTTAAAAGAAAACAAAAATAATATGTTATTAAAACTAAATAAATTATTTCCACTCTAAATAATAATCAATCAAAATTGTAGAAATATTCATTTATAATCTAAATAATTTTAATAAATATGCCCCACTAGGTATAAATTAATTACATTTTCATACATTAATCACTCTTATATTTAAAATATGCTAAGGTTGGTTACGTGCAATGCCTATACATGTCAAATGTATGATTTATCAAACACATAATACAAATCAATGAAGAGAAACCAACAATAATCAAATGCAACTTCTAACGAAAACAAACCTTTTACGGTTCATCACATCATTTAGAAACTAGTTCCTCCTATGCGAAGCTCTAAAGAAATTTGGTTAGGTCGATAATTGAGAGATAAATATTATTACAAATATTTGGAATGTGATAATTTAATTTTAGCCAACTAATTGAATAAATATTTTGTGGAATTAAAATTCTGTCATCTAATTTAGATGCGTAGATCCAAAAATCCCTTGTATAGAAGAAAGAATTTATTGATATAAAATAGAATTGGAATCTTTTCATTCGATCAAATTTGTCAACGTAGCATGCAAACAATAGTGAAGGGTAAAACAACACATAAATCAAAATTGATCATAAGAGCAAAATATCCAATATAGATTGACCAACAACACCACCATCAATGGTTGAGTAATTTTGATACATTCGGCCTATGATATTAAAAGTTCTAGTTCTAGAGGGACACTTCGGGTGGATAGAATCAGACCAAACTTGTGGAACCGAAACAAGGAATGGAGTTCGATGTGTTTCGGTTGTTCTTGTACTTGTATGAATTGAGATCGATATTTAATGAAGAGAATTTTCATCTACTGTTTAGTTATTGATTTTGGATATAAAAAAATCTATATTAACGTGAATCTAAATATAAGAATTGAATTAAAAAAAAAAAAGAAAATTTAACGGGACCAAGTATCAAAATTTGGTTTGATTTGGTGCCTCTTATCACTCGGTTTCGGTCAAGTTTTATTTTTTAAGATCACAGTTGGACGGTTTGAATCAAGTTCAAATTTAAGAGCAAACAACTACTGCCATCCACAAACACAATTCTATGTTATTACTCAAAATCTTATAAAAAGTATTTTAAAATATTAATTTGCAAATTGAGTGCAGAATTTCTGATAATCACGTTAGGTCTTGATGATATATTTACTTATATTTTATATTATTTGGGAACAAACCATAACAAAGAAATTAGGACAAATACCAAAATTAAATGCTAATTACCGTAAATGTTGGCGTGATTTAGGTGACGTCGGTAAGCATAAGTCAATTGTTTTGTCCGTTTAATGTTACAAAAATGCGCAAATATTAGTGTGACCACGTTCCAAATCGCAGGCTGTTTGACCAAACAATCTCTCTTTTTTTTTTTTTTTTCTAAATTTGTTTCCTTTTTATAATTATTAATCAAATAAATAAGACTTACATATTTGAGGTGATATTTCAATTATTTATCAATAAAATAATTAATATTAAAAATTATTTTCAAATATGGTTGAGTTTATAATATAAAATAATAATAATGACTTTCAATTTATAACCTCAATATCGATTATTATAATTATTTTTGGGAAGATTGTGACACATTATACGATAACTTGTTAGATTGACATGATTAATTATTATATAAAATCATAAGGAATTTAAATTAATTATTTTTGTAGTTATATATTACATTAAAATATTTTATAATATAGTTTTGGATCGGTAACGTAACGGCTTAAACCAGAACTGTCTATAAATAAATTTTCTTTATCCGCAGCATCCTCGTCTCCACACAACAAATATCTCGTGTGTACTAATATCCAAAACTCATGGCTAGAGCGCTCCTTCCCATCTCCGTTTTCACCATTTTCTGCATTTTCACTGCCGCACAAGGCGGCGATACGAGCTTTATCGAAGGCTCATGCAACGTCACAAACTACCCAGAAGTCTGCGTGCAATCTCTCTCCATCTACGCAGCCACAATCCAGAAAAGCCCCCGCCAATTAGCTATAACTGCTCTCTCCGTCAGCCTCGCCAAAGCTCAGGACTTAAAATCATTCGTCGCGAAGGTAGCCAAATTCAAGGGCCTAAAATACGGAGAAAATGAAGCTTTAATCGATTGCGTGGAGGAGATCGATGACACAGTGAGCCGTCTTGATAAATCGTTGAAGGAGCTGAAGAACGCCGGCGATGAGAAAAGCGAGGAGTTCGTTTGGCACTTGAGCAACGTGGAGACGTGGGTGAGCGCGGCGCTGACGGACGAAAACACCTGCGTGGATGGGTTCGCCGGAAAGGCACTGAACGGGCGGGTGAAGTCTTCGATTAAGGCTCGGATCGTGAATGTGGCCCAGGTCACTAGCAATGCGTTGGCTTTTATCAACAAGTTCGGTTCTCAGAGCTGAAGCTTGATGAAGAACTCGTTTACTTTTGGCTTTATAAATTATCTCATATTTAATTTCTTCACCATACCACGTGGAAGGATATGTATGTATGTAAAAGTTTAGGAGTATAATTTGATTAATACTTCTTTTTGAAAAAGTACATTATAGGTACTTTTATTTTTAATTATTTGACCCCAACCGATGACCCATTAAACAACGAAAAAACAGAGTGAACAAAACCTTGAGAAGGCAGTTCGTCTTCTAAGCTCGATTGCACACCTCTGCGATTCAACGCTGCTATCTATGGGTTGGAATTATAAAAATTTATAATTCTATTTAAATACAAATTATTAAATTATAAATTATATATTAAGTTATCATTGGATTTAATTTTATATTTAAGTAATTTAATATAATTTCAAAAGAATTTATAGTATATTGAATATAATATAGTTATACTATAATGCGTAAAGATATTAGTAATAATTTGTTAATTTGTAATTGATAAAATGATAAATTACTCAATTAAGTTAAATAAAGGGTCATGATCCCCACTTCACAATGTCATCAAAAATGCGATTGTCGAATTCAAAAGTTTACGTATCCGATTTTCAGTATTTTTTGCATTCAGACAATGGATCCAAGTTTGTCTTTGTCGCTTTAATAATTTCTTTATAGAATTTCTAACGTACGATTTGAGAATTGAGTTATCATTTGTTTTACGATTCATTAATTCTAATGAATATCACAATTGGTATCAGAACCAATTTCATTATACCACTAGTAATCAATTTTGGCTTCAAATCGGATCAAACATCATTTTTTTAATTTGCAGATTTTTTTTTTAATTTATTATTATTTTTTTTTTTTGCATCTAGTTTTGCTAGATGGCATGTTTCAAGATCTTAAAAAATTAATTTTTGTAATGCATGTTAACAATTATTGCCCGGTCTATCATTATTTTTGGTAATTAAACAATTTTGGGGTGAAAATATGCCAGAATCAGTGAGATTCCAGCAATTTTGTTGCTGGTTTGCAGCCCTTCTTCGGCAGTTTGGACCAATTCGGTCCAATTAGGTTAGATTTGGTCCAAATCGGACTAAACCATTTGGGTTCGGTCCCACTCGAACCAAACCAACTCAATTCGGTTATAGTAATGACTAATTCTTTGGTTGGTTAGACCTAGACCGGTTTGGTTTTGTCTGAACTGGTCCACTTCGATTCAGTCAACCTGGACCAATTCAAGTAGACTAGACCAGTCCGGTTCGATTCAGTTGAATTGGCCTAATTTTTTGGCCAGTCCATTTTGGTCAAATGGTCTCTAGTTCTAGGTTGGTTGATTTTTGGTTTAGTGATTTATTACTATGCTTGCTTAGCTATTCAATATGAATATATACATGATTTTTTTTTTTTTTAGTTAACTCCTTTAGTGTAATTTTATGAAGTCTTACATTGTAAAATAAGATGGTTGGGTAGCATGTTATAAAATTAGTCACTCTTGCTTTAACTATCCTGTTTTTATATGTTAGGTATAAGACATGACATTGTATGAATATCGATCGGATTAAAGGAAGGTTGATGTTTGTACATTTGCATGGATTGTTAGTAGTGTTAAAAAGATGTGACAATTATTAAGATGTCATGTGAACATTGAACTTGTCTAAAGATAAGTTCATTGTTTGACAGATTTTATTGTCAATATTTTTATATTGAACCAAGTTACCAATTGGAAGCTAAACACTTTTTAGTCAAAAGACTAATTGTTAATGTTGTACCGGTTTCTTGTAGATGGATGCACTATATTTTGATTTATATTATTGTCATATATATGCATATTATTTTGTGAGATAATGTTGTTTCATTTTCTCTATTGTTACAATAAACATCTCAAGTATAATAGGTAACGTTAATGCAGTTCCTATACTTAACGGGACCAGCTATAAAGTAAGGAAAGAGAACGTTATGATTGTTCTAGGGTGCATAGGGTTGCACGCTTCCCACCTCTTTTAGTATCAAGTACCCTTGATGATAAAAGGGAGCTGGAAAGATGGAAGCGTTCGAATCGTGTAAGTCTAATGATCATGAAGCGTGCTATCCCAAAAGCATTTTGGGGCAACATGTCATAAGGCACTAATGCCAAAACATTTCTTGAAAAACTTGAGAAACGTTTTGAGAAAAACGAGAAGGCTGAGACAAACACGTTTTTAGCTTAGCTTATCTTACTTAAGTATAATAGCAAGGGAAATATTAGAGAATACATAATAGAAATGTCTCATCTTGCTTCAAGACTCAAGGAACATAAGTTAAAACTGTCAGAAGACATGCTAATTCACTTATTCTTGATTTCTCTTCCTCTTTAGTTTGGACATTTTAAGATCAATTATAATTGCCAGAAGGATAGGTTGACGCTTAATGAACTAATATCTCATTGTGTCCAAGAAGAAGAGAGAATTAAGCATGATGGATCAGAAAGTGTTCATTTGGCGTCATCTTCAAAGGACAAAAGAAAGAAAAGGAAAAAGGAAGCTATTGGTTCTCATTCTCAGTTGAAACAAAAGAAGTTTAAGGGTTTCAGTTGTTTCTTCTGTAATGGAGAATGATACCAAAAGAAAGATTATGTCAAATATCACGCATGACATATGAAGAAAGGTACACTTCTCTACCTTGTTTTTTATGAGGTTAATTTGGTTTTTGTATCAAGACATATGCGGTAGTTAGAGTCGGGTGCTAATACTCACATTAGAATGTCTATGCAGGGTTGTCTGAGTTGGCAAAAGCTGAATAATACTGAAAGAATCATCTTTATGGACAATAGCAAATTAGTTGAAGTTGAAGCTATCAGAGATTTTATATTGTCACTAAAATCTGGACAATTTATGGATTTGAATGATACTTTTGTTGTATCGTCTTTTAGATAAAATTGAATTTCTATTTCTGCATTGGAAAAATCTGGTTATTCTTGTTCATTTGAAAATGAAAAATTCACTTTATCATTAAATTCAAATGTAATGGATTTTAGATTTTTATTTGTTTATGACAATCTATTATATGCTTGAAATCATAGTTTTATTTAATAAAATCTTCCATATTGATTCAAGAATTACAAAACGTAAATTAACTTATAATGTGAGTTAAAATGACGAAGGAAGAAAAAACAGAGTCAGCCAAAGTGGCTGCTGAAGGTTGAAGAAGCATCAAGAACAAGTCCTTTCAACTCTTGATTTGGCCAAGTCATCCATCCAAGTATGTATTCATCAATGGCCTCAGTGATGGCCAGTTATCCTTCGGTTGAGAAGCTTGCCGCGTGCGCCATGCAATGTGTTTCGAGCCTCCATCTTTGCATGGTTACGTCGATGAACTGAGCATCTACAATTCTATATGCATGAATGTTTAAAAAAAGACATAAAGACCAATGTTCGCCAAAAAATACAATAAAAGGCCAATGTTTGTCAAACATAAAAAACTCATTTACAAATTGATATTTTCAGGAAGATAAATTCCCTCTTCAAAGCGTCGTGATTCCAAAAGCATTTCCCATGAAAGCACATGCATAGGTTTGTACATATTTAGAGGTGTCGGTTCCCATCCAAGTTAGCAAAAACAATTGCATTGGCAAAATTAGCGAACTTGTTAGTTGAATTAATTTGAGGTATAGTTACCTTGGTCTGCGATTGAGTCACTGGTCTCCATGGCATATCAACAGAGTTGGCGTTAATAAAATTTTTTTTCTATGTTTATGTATTATTTCACTCAGGCATGTTGATGACGTTTTATATTGGTTGATTTATAGAAATTCTTGGTTTATGTATCAGTATGTAACCCTTTTTCATCTACCAGCTCACCTTGAGAAAATATATGTTCCTTCTCAGTTTGATATGAAAACTCGATCCTCCACGACTGATGGTTTTAGAAATTATATGTTCCTTCTCTAAGAGGCTTGATGGTTGGGATGACGATGAAATTCATCGACTTTTTCCCCAAAAAATTGCATAATTTCTTAAGTCCACAATAATAACTTTGTCTGGATTCATACTCCTTTGGCAGAAGGAATTTATTTGGCTATTACATAAGGTTTATTTTATGGACTTTTCAGATAAATGAGGGATTAAAAGACCTACAATTTGCCTGCAAGTCATTCTCCTTCATATACACTTTCTAGGATGCAAATTTCAAGAGCTGCTTAGTTTTAGTTTTCTTCTCTGAATTGTAGGTTTTTTTTGTTGTGTTGTTTTAAGCTTTGATATCTTGCCCATGATATGTAACACCCAGAGTTTTTTCGCTAAAACTAATTTTTGGATTTACAAAATTGTAATTGGTAGAGTTTTGGTCGAAATTGAAAGCGGTGAATTTTTACCCTTAAGTAAAAGATTATTTTAAGGCTAATGGAGAAGAGAAAAATTTAAGAATCCAACCGGAATCGGACCGTATAACAGATTTATTAAACGGTTAAGAGTTAAGGGTGAGATATTAATTAGAATTATTATTATTATTAAATATATATATATATATATATCAAAACACCTTACGGTGTTTTTCTCCCCAGCGCAAAACCCCCCTTCCCTATTTTTCTCCTCCCTTCCCGCGCATAAAACCCTTCCTCTTCAGCTCCTTTCTTCCAGCAGCCGACAATTCCTCTTGTTCCTCTTTGAATCTTCTAATCTAAGATATGTTTTACTTAGTTTCTAGTGGTTAGTTAGTACTTTAGCCGTTTCGAGTGTTAAAACCGAAGTTAGTGAGAGTGTTGGAAAGTTTTGGTGAAACCTAGGAGGGTGATACGAGGATTTGAAGTTGGAATTAATTTCTATCAGTATGCTGGTGTTTAAGCTAGAAGTAGGAGTAGATTATGAGATTTGATAGAAAAGATTGAACGTTTGATTAGCCGAATATACGAATTTTAGAACGGTTTCTGCTCGGCCACGTCCGGCCAAGCAGTATGTGTTGAATTAAAAATTTGATTATATGGTGAGAAGCTAGATGTCATGAGAAATCCGTAGCAGTTCGAATTGTCCAAATCGGATGAGTATTTTGATAGCAATGAATTTTCGAAGGTTAGTCAGAAATTGAGTTAGGATTTCGGTTTAGGCCGAGTGGGGGTTTAGTTGTTGTTTCCTTTAGAGTTTTACGAATTTAATGGAAAGTAGAGCTAATAGATATGTGGTTTTATAGGTTTTCCCAGTTAGCGTACGAAGTTACGAAGTGCGAGGAATTTCTAAGAGCCCAGATAAGTAATGTAATAGAAGTTTTGCCTTCGGGCCTACATCACAGTTCAGTAAGATGCAGTGCACGTTTATTTTATATTATGCTTTTATGATTGTGCATCATTGTTTTAAAGTAGAAGAACGAGATAAAAATGAATTTCCATGTATTTATGAGACGAAAACAATAGGATGTAAGTAGTGCAGAACGAAATCGAGAAGATATGTAAGTAGATAACGAATTTGGGGTTGAGTGACATGGTTCTATGAGGGGGGCAATGAGGTATGTCATTTCTTTCTCCGCTTTACGTGGTTGTCCTGGTCCTATGAGGGGGATTGTGAGGAGTACCACTTTACTAGGCCAAGATGGCTCTGTCCTATGAAGGGGACCGTGAGATGGGACATCTTGGTCTAACGTGTAAAGAAGAACCCCGTAGTAAGAAGATACATAAGATGTAAGAAAAAGACGAAAACGAACGTAGAAACGAAACTGTAGAAACTACATGTGTTAGGTGGTATTTGATTTAGTGTGTGTTTATGTGCATTACTTACTTAACATTAAGCTAATAGTTGAGTTCTGTGATGTAGGTGACGAAGTGATAGCTGATGAGTACTCAGAGCAAGTCCAGGACTAGGAGGCAGTTGGAGGAGCACGCACGTGGATGATCTGGCCGGCTTTTAGGGCGTTTTGACTATGGTAGACATAGGTATGGGTTTTGGGAATGTAATTGAAATAATTTTTGTGGTTTTGGGTCGATTGAATGTATAGACGGATTTCAAATTTTAGTAGTTGTTTTCTTTACGTAAATAATGATTTTTAGTTGATGGAAAAATGTACGCTGCGTTATTTTTTTAGCGTTGAGTCGAAATCGGTTTATTTTGTGAAGTTTTTAAAGATTTTTAAACAGAGTTATGGGGAGGTAATGTCGACCGATAGGTTTAATGGTTGACCAAACCTGGCAGGTGTTGACCGCGGGGGTCGACCTGCGGAGACAGAGCCTCATGAGGTGTCAAACTGTGTGTGGAAGTGTCGACCGGTTAGTATAAAGATGGTAGAGTGTTGGCCGCAAGGCTGGACCACTGAAAAACTGAGAGGACGAAGGTGTCAACCTGTGAAAACAAGTGTCGACCGCTCTCTGAGATGAGCGTAGAAGTGTCGACCGATTTCTCTGTTTTATGTTTTATAAAAATGAAGTTTTATTTAAACTGATTTTATCGAGTTTTCCACTGCAATGCTATTTAAAACATTTTCAAAATTGTCGTTTTAAGTCGAGAAACAAAAATTTTAAATTTTAATCAAATTTTTCGAGCATGGTGAGTGAGTAGTAGAAGTGTGTGAACCGAAAACCGTGTAAGGTTTTCGAGGCGTAACAAAGATGGTATCAGAGTAGTGAACAAACCGGAAACGGATGGGTTTCCGAGGTGTGACATGATACTATCTTTCATACCAATGAATAAGCTCCTTAAGATGGAGACATACTCAAGTCAGTTTACGTTATCATGACTCGAGGAGGGATCAAGAAAGAAACGCTGGGTTAGGCGATCCAATCTCCCGAAAGAAAACCAGTCACCCGACCGAAGGCAATAGATTGGCAACGGAAACCCATTTAGAAGAAAAGAAGCCAAGGTCCCAAAAAAAATCCCAAGCAGATAACAGAATAATAGATGACTTAATTCATGTCCAATAGTGTATAAAAAAAAACAAACCAAAATACATTAGATTAAGTTATAGACCCAAATTTAGAATAAGTCTACAACTAGAGTCTAATCAAAGCAACCACACTCAAAGAAATAAATGATAAGGAGTAACGACGTCCTCCTTCGGTAGTCCACTAGATCAAGCCCCAACCACTATTCTCTTTGGAGTGAGTGACTAATTCAGTGCAGAACTTATACCTAATAAATTCCAATTAAAACCAAGTTTTAATCTTTCTTTTAAAGAAAACATGATCTACCTTCTATGATGCACGAGTTAAACAAAAGAAAAACTTGAAAATATATTTTCTTTCTTTTATTAAAAAACTCACCTGCATGAGCCATCTATTAGATATTTATAAAATCCATCACATAAATAGGTAACTATACAATTAAAATACACTCACAATTTTTTGTAGAAAAAAATCTCAATAAAAAGGAGTGTCACACAAGGACTACTTCGACACATTTAAAAAAACGACAGTGATCCAATGACCAACAATGTCTCATGAGCCAGAAAGAAAGCACAATGGCAATCTGGAGATCCAACCTATCACCAAAGAAGCCGATGACCAAAAGCTAATAATGACACAACTTGCACCAAAACTCACCCTGATCAAGTTAAGGGATTATCGGGCCCTCAAGGAACGCCTCATCACCGTCTTGTCACCCAGTGCAAAATATACAAACAAAACCACCTTAATCCAATAGAAGGGGGTCTGAGGATAGTTTTATGATGCTTTGGTGCTAAACAATCCAATGCATTAAGAAGATTCACCTTCTCAATATCCACAACAATATAAACATATATGCTGAAATAAACATGCTCAAAAGCCCTATGTGCATATACATAATAAAACCTGATGTACTGGTGACCAGGGCCCTTCACAATATCATAAGTGGCAACTCACCCAATATAGTTTTTATGAAAACTACGCCAAGCTAATGCAAAAGCATAAATAACTTACCTCCTCTGCGAGTCCTTCTCGAGAGCTGCAACTTTAGGAATAGGCACTAAGTCGACAAAATTGTCTGAGAGAACAACGAGGTATACCCACGTTAAAAACTAGAAGAAAGGAACGAGAAAATTAGAAAATTAGAAAAAATAGAAAAACAGGAAGAAATGGGCAAAAATGGGCTCATGACTCACGGGCCGCACTGCCCCCACTGGGCTCCACTCCGACCACTAGCTAGTGGTGCCTCGCCGCCTCCGGCTACCTTTCTCAAAAATCTCTAGTGCACCGCACTAATAATAACATTTCCAACACGTTTATGCTGAAAAATTAGTTGAAACGCGCTTATAGGGTGACGAAATTGAGCCCAAAATCAGAAGCATTTTCCAGTAAAAAACATACCAAAAATAGGCTAATCTCAAAAACCTCCTTTACCAAAATTGTAGAACACTTTGAGACGGACATTTTGGTACCAAGAACGTGTCAATTGGAGCCTGGTTGGCCAAGGAAGCGGGGGTAAGGGTTTTTCTAAACTCTTTTCCCTTCCTTCAATAAAATAATAATATTTTGTTATTTTATAATATAAATCCCTCATTATATAACGTACCAACTTTACTTTATTTTAAAATGCGATGAAACTCAATTCCAACACTTAATCAAAATTTAACGCATCGTGCGATACATTGCACGATAAATCCCACTTGGCAACTATCGATATTTTGAGTTTGAGTGTTTGACCAAAACCACACACGGGGCTCCTAACGACAAAATTGGTCAAATTTCTGACATATCATCAATCAACAAACTTAAAAGATTTACCCACTTAAATTTATCATTAAAATCTCGAGTTTTACATCATTCCTTCCTTGAGGAATTTTGTCCCCGAAATTCAGTACAACCTCAATAGAAACCATCAAATAGGTGGGGGTACTTCTCCAATATCTTGGACTAGAGCTCCTAGGTCGCTTCCCTCTTAGTGTGATTCTTCTACAACACACGAACCAAGGGAGTCTCCCTACGATGAAGGATGCATAACTCTCTTCCAATGATATGCTCTAGCTCCTCCTAATAAGAAATATCCTTCTGAATAGAGACGTTCGTCTAGAAAAGAACATGCGAGGGGTTTGGCATATACTTACTTAGCAAGTAAATGTGGAACATGTTGTGGACGTACCTGATTTGGGGAGGTAAGTCAAGCCTTTAAGCCCTGTTGCCAACTTGATCAGCTATCTGGAACGGGTGATGTGCCTTTGGGCTAGCTTTCCTTTGTCTCCAAAACAATTAATGTCATGTCTCAGCCAGATCTTTAAAAACACAAAGTCACCACCATTGAATTCCACATCTTGCTTTTGAAGATCACCATAACTCTTATGCCTACTCTGCTGTAACACCCCGAGAAACCCCACGTTCCCAGTGCGCTACAGTACATCTACACATACACACACTAACACTTGACATAACTCACTCAATTTAATACCCCTTTTATTTTCAAATCATTTTCAAAAGAACATTTGTGAGTATGAAAAATTTTCTACTCGATTCGAAAACAACTCGCGTCCCGAAGAGGGAACACGAAGTCCTCAACATAAAAACTACGCAGCGGAAAAGAAAACCATTTAAAATAGTTTAAGATAAAACGATACGACTTGAAATCCTAGGAAAGAATCCAACGCACCCTTCGAATTACACAATGCGGTATCGCGCACTCACGTTCTCACTTCGACACCCCGCGCGCACCCTCGCGGTGCCGTGCGTACCATCTCTACGTTACTGTGTCTCGTGCACGCTCACAGCGCTGCGTGCCCCACGCACACTGCCTCTATACAGCACGTCCACACGTACGCCCTCACCTGGCGCCGCATGACCCGTGAGCACCCGCAGGGCCGCGTGCCCCGCGCACCTGCAATTACGCCGCACTCCCACGCTCATCTACCTTTCTCTAGCATTCGCTGTTCACATCTCAACCCATTTCATACCCCCTCGACGCCCAACCTCTCTCCCGAAATTTCGGCAGAGTAACGGCTAAAAACTGACTATCCCAAAAATTTAAACCCTGCACACAATTCACCATAATCCAACAATATTTAACTACTAACCATCTAGAGAAAATCACCATAACAAAATCAGAGTTTAAGGACAATGAAAACCCATTAAATACAAATGAAGAAAGTCCCCAGTATAGAGTAATATCATACTCTAACATGTAAAATATATGCGTACGTCGCCAAAATCACACGCACTCCATATACCTATACACTGACACATATACAACTCATCTCATCGACTGTACATAATCACCACAAAATAAGGAAAAACCCCCAAACCAACCAGGTCACAACCTACCATCTCCACGGGTCAGGTCGCCCTAATAAAAATCCACCATCTGGTGCTGCGGTCGCACGTCGCCAACCATCCTACGCCTCTGGACTAGGCACTCAAGGCTCACCAGCAGTATCGTCAGCACCTACACCACAGAACACACAACATAAGCCTAACGCTCAGTAAGTAATGCGATATAAAAGTAAAGGCCGACAATACGATCCTATCACATGCAGTCTCTACACTCACACTCATGTTGTCACATCTGGGATGCGTAGTACAGCCGTACCAGGGTAAGGACGAACCTCACGCCGCCTTACACCCTGACATGTCGCCACCGTCGCGGACTCCCCAGCAACGAGGCCGACAAGCTACACACACGGATCACCACACGGCAACCACATCAGGGTAAGGGTGCACCTTGCGCCACTCTACACCCTGACATGTCGTCCCCGTCCCAGCCTCCCAGCACGGGGCCACAGTTGCCACACACACGTTTCGTGACAGCCCAGCCGGCCCACCCCTCGAGTAGGATCCGCAACTGGTGTTGGACCGGCCCACACACTAGTAGGATCCGCGGTACCATTGCCCATATCCTCACCGTCGACACATTCACGCCGCATGACGGCCCAGCCGAGCCATCCCTCTAGTGGAATCCGCGACTGGTGAAGCACCAGCCCTCACACTAACGGGATCTACGGTACCACCGCCACACGTTTCACCATATTCTCAAAACATGCTCAAAACCATTTTCGTTCACGTTTTTAAAATATGATGCATGACAAACAATATGCACACACACCACAATCAATCACATAAACCCTAAGGTTCTATAGTGTAGGCCCACTTGGGCAAAACACATGCATGCACTACTTACCTGGCATCCTAAGCTCGCTCGACGCACAACTTCGCCAAAAGAAAGCCTCAACCTAAAATACAATCAATCTCTCATCAGTATTTATCTCAAAATTCACCAAATAGCTAAAAATAACCTTCTTTAACTACACTCATGAAATTCCAACTAAAACATTCCATTGGTTTGGTTTGGCCGCCCTTACCCTGATGTGGTTGCTGTGTGGTGATGCATGTGTGTAGCTTGTGGGCCTCGTTGTTGGGGAGTCCGGGATGGTGGCGACGTGTCAGGGTGTAAGGTGGCGTGAGGTTCCTCCTTACCCTGGTGCGGCTACACTACGCGTCACAGATGTGACAACATGAGTGTGAGTGTAGAGACTGTATGTGATAGGATTGCATTGTCGGCTTTTACTTTCATATCGCATTACTTACTGAGCGTTAGGCTTATGTTGTGTGTTCTGTGGTGTAGGTGCTGACGATACTGTTGGTGAGCTTCGCGAGCCTAGTCCAGAGGCGTAGGATGGTTGGCGGCGTGCGCCCGAGGCACCGGATGACGGATTTTGTTAGGGCGACCCGACCCGTGGTGGTGGTAGGTGATAGTGAATTTATTATTTTATGTCGGGTATTTACGTAGATAGTGGAGTTGTATAGACGTTGATTTTTTTGAGATTGTATAGAGGGGTTGTAGTGTTTTGGGGACGCGCACGTATTGTTATATGTTAGAGTATGATATTACTCTATACTGGGGACTTTCTGCATTTGTATTTGATGGGTTTTCGTTGTCCTTAAACTCTGATTTTGTTATGGTGATTTTCTCTCGATGGTTGATACTTAAATATTGTTGGATTATGGTGAATTGTGTGCAAGGTTTAAATTTTGGTATAGTCAGTTTTTAGCCATTACTCTGCTGAAATTTCGGGAGAGAGGTTGGGAGTCGAGGGGATATGGAATGGGTTGAGATGTGAACAGTGAATGCTAGAGAAGTGTAGATGAGCTTGGAAGTGCGGTGTGATCGCAGGTGCGTGGGGCACGCGGCGCTATGAGTATGCGCGAGACACAGTGACGTTGATTTGGCATGTGCGGCACCGCGAGGGTGCGCGCGGGGTGTCGAAGTGGGGATATGAGTGCGAGGTACCGGACTGTATAGTTCGAGGGGTGCGTTGGATTCTTTCCTAGGATTTCAAGTCTTACCGTTTTATATTAAACTGTTTTCAATGGTTTTCTTTTCCGCTGCGTAGTTTTTATGTTGAGGACTTCGTGTTCCCTCTTCGGGACGCGAGTTGTGTTTGAATCGAGTCGAAAATTTTTCATACTCACAAATGTTCTTTTGAAAATGATTTGAAAACGAAAGGAGTATTAAATTGAGTGAGTTATGTCAAGTGTTAGTGTGTGTAGTGTGTAGATGTACTGTAGCGCACCGGAAACGCGGGGTTTCTCGGGGTGTTACAGATATGGGACGTCGTTCAGAGGATTACCTGACACCGCCAGCCGCTGCACGGGAACACTCCACCAACTGTAAGTGTTTAGATTTGAATTTATTGTAGTACTAATGTGAGCTTTATATTCATGTTAAAGGTAGGAAATGTCAGGAGAGGTGAGAGGTAGAGGTAAAGGGCGGCCACGACGAGAGACGCCTCCTAGAGCTGTGGGCGACATGGATGATATCGTCCGGCAGTTTACCGAGTTGGTCCACCGTCAGTCTCAGCAGTTGGAGAGGTTTATGAGCAGGGACGACCAGGGTCAGTCTAGCGCCCAGGGTTCGTCTGACAGAGGGGGCGACAGGCTGCATAAACTTAAACCCATGACCTTTGACGGATCATCTCCGGATCCTCTCAGTGCTGAGCAGTGGATACGGAGTATGGAGAAGATGATGAGTTTTGCCAAGGTAGAGGAGCATGACAGAGTTTCTAGTGCGGCATTCTATCTTGCCAAGTATGCGAGCCATTGGTAGGATACTGTGGCGACAACAAGAGATGTGGAGGCCATGACCTGGGAGAAGTTCAGGTCGGTGTTTTTCGGCAAGTATTTCAGTCATTCAGTCAAGACACAGAAGATGGTGGAGTTTGCACAGTTGAAGCAGACCGGCACTGTAGCTGAGTATGTACGGCAGTTCGAGGCCTTGTCGTGGTTTGTAGGATATTTGGTGAGCCTCGATGAGAACAAGGTACATCAGTTTGTGCAGGGTCTGAAGCCAGATATTTATATAGGCATGCGGATTGCGGGGACCCGAAGCATGCCGTACGAGGAAGTGGTAGCGAAGGCCCTTGACATTGAGGAGGCTCGGGCGAAGCTTCCTAGTCATCGGGAGGTACCCAGAGAGCAGCCTGGCAGATCATTCAGAGAGTCGCTGCCACAGGCCAGCAAGGAGGTGTCCGTGTAGAAAGGCCTGAAGAGGCCTAGTGACAGTTCTAACAGCCAGGGGAGCACTAAGAGGCCGCATGGGTCGGGACAGTTTCCAGTGTGCCCGAAATGTCAAAGGAGCCACCCAGGCGAGTGCGGGACGGGCCCAGTGAGGTGTTATAACTGTGGCGAGGTGGGCCACACGTCCAGAGAGTGCCAGAAGCCGCGTCAGATCCGCTGCTTCAACTACAATGAGGTGGGACACTTCGCCAGCAGATGCCCAGCGACAAGCAGGTCGTCAGCCAGAGTTACACCAAAGGTTTTTGCCATGTTTGAGCCAGATGATGCTGCCCAGCCATCAGTGATAGCAGGTAACATTTTTGTTTCTGGTGTGGCAGCTTATACTTTGATTGATACGGGCGCTACGCACTCGTTTGTGTCGACGGCCTTTGTGGTTAAGGCCAACGGGCTTTGTGGTTAAGGCCAACTTGGAGTTCAGTCCCGCCGAGCGACATTATGATGTCACCTTGCCATTCAGGGAGCATTTGTATTCAGAATAGGTGGTGCGGGGCAATATTGTGATAGTGGGGAGGAAGCAGTTATATGCCGAGCTAGTCATTCTCCATATGAGCGGTTATGAGGTGATCTTGGGAATGGACTGGCTGTTCAGACATCATGCGGAGATTGACTGCAGGACCAAAGAGGTTCCCTTCCGGCCCCCGGGTGGGGAAAGCTACACATTTAAAGCAGGTAAAGGTCTTGCCAGAATTTCTGCTATCTTTTCTCGTCAGACTCCACAGCTGTTAGGTATGGGTTGCCAGGGATTTTTGGCAAGTGTTGAGGATGCGCAGTCACCGGGCGATGCTCGGATACAGGATATTCTTATTGTGCAGGAGTTCCCGGAGGTTTTCCGCAATGAATTGCCGGGGTTGCCCCCTGATAGGGAGATTTTGCTGGTCAAAGTGATGTGGCGCAACCATGGTGTAGGGGAGACTACTTGGGAGCGGCGTGATGACATGGAGTGGCAGTATCCCGACTTATTCGGTACGTAAATTTTGGGGACAAAATTCTTATAAGGTGGGGGGGATGTAATAACCCAGAAATTTCGAATTTTAATTTTTTTTTTCTGAAATTTTAATTTAATCTCGGTCGGAGTTTTGAGAGATATTTCCACGATAAAATTTAAATTATAAGACTCGGAGCCTACGTTTGCGATGGTTTTCGGAATTTGAAGTCGGGAGGTCGAGAAATTAACGAAATTACGGAAGATTAAAACACGTGAGGGCAGTTTTGTAATTTGTAATTTAAATAAAAAAAAATCTAATATAACAACCGAATAGCTTCGGGAGGAAGCCATTCGGCTGTTACTCCTTGGTGCCAAGAGAGTCGAGAGGGAGACGCGGGAGAGGGGAGAAAGCTTCGAGCTCCGACGACGGCCGACGACTGGAGGAGAAGTTAGCGACAACCGACGTGGGTAAGGGGCTCCAACAAGTCGGGAACGACGTGTAGCTCAGCCATTCCCGTGCCGAAGATCCAAGGTAAACTGCCCTCCTCCCTTTCGATTTTCCGCCAGCAAGTGGGAAGTTCGGTTACTTCCGAACTCTCGCTTTGTTTGAGCTTGGTTCTTAGTGTGTGGAGGCTGGGGTGGGCGCGCTAGAGGCTCGGCATTCTGCCCTAAACCCGACCAAGGACAGGTGGAAATGTCCCTTGCTCCTCCTCTAATTGCGGTGGCCGAAGATGTAGGCTACATGTGTTCCTGCCTCGGCTTATTGTACCAAGGTATGGAGGGGTTTGCAGCAAGGGAAAAAAGGGGGCATCGGTGGTGTCCTAGTTTTGAGAAGAAAACCAGGGAGGGTTGTGCAGCCATTCGAACTTTCTGATCGAGAAGTTTCGAATTGTGATGAGTTTATGCATATTGGACTGTAATGTGGCTGCTTGGTGAAGGAATTTGCGAAATTGGATCGAAGTTGAATTTTTGGCTATTTTTAGTATAAAAACATATTCTGTTTTTGCCCGTTTTGGCTAGGCTTAGGTTAATCGTTTTAAATTCTGTTTTATGGGTTAAAAATAGGTTGTTAGAGGAACGTATGGCCGCTGAAATCGTTCGATTCCGATATCCGACGCAAAAGTTATGCGCGTCGGACGTTTATGTCGGATTTTGGTCCAAGTCATATTAGTGAGCGTTTTTCGTGAAATTTTCACGTGTAATAGTGGCACGTCTGTTTTTGGTGCGTAAAGCTGAATTGAGTGAGTTTTGGTTGAAGAAAAAAAAAGGTTGAAATTTTACAAAAAAAAAATAGCAGATTTAGTTTTTGGCATTTTTCGCCTATCTGCGGCTTACCGTTTTAAAATCCGTCTTGGTATGTTAAACTAGGATCCCAAGGGGACGTTTGGCCACTTGAATCATTCGATTCCGTTAACGGACGCAAAAGTTATGCGCGTCCGAACTTTGGGCTGGTTTTCGACCAAACCAAACCAAACCAATTGACTGTTTTAGTTGAAATTTCAGGAGTGTAGTTAAGGAAGGTTATTTTTAGCTATTTGGTAGATTTTGAGATAAATATTGATGAGTGACTGTTTGTGTTTTAGGTTGAGACATTTTTTGGCGAAGCTGCGCATCGAGCGAGCTAACGACGCCAAGTAAGTAGTGCATGCACGCGTTTTGCCCAAGTGGGCCTACACCGTAGAACTTTAGGGTTTATGTGATTGATTGTGGTGTGCGTGCGTATTGTTTGACATGCATCATATTTTAAAAACGTGAATGAAAATGATTTTTAGCATGTTTTGAGTATGTGGTGAGACGTGTGGTGGTGGTACCGCGGATCCCGCTAGTGTGCGGCCGGTGCTTCAACAGTCGCGGATTCCACTCGAGGGGTGGGCCGGCTGGGCCGACATGTGGCGTGAATGTGTTGACGGTAAGGGTGATGGGCAGTGGTACCGCGGATCCTACTAGTGTGTGGGCCGGTACAACACCAGTCGCGGATCCTACTCGAGGGGTAGGCCGACTGGGTTGTCGCGAAACGTGTGTGTGTGTGTGACAACTGTGGCACCGTGCTGGGGAGGCTGGGACGGGCGCGACGTGTCAGGGTGTAGAGTGGCGCGAGGTACACCCTTACCCTGATGTGGTTGCCGTGTAGTGATGCGTGTGTGTAGCTTGTGGGCCTAGTTGTTGGGGAGTCCGGGACGGTGGCGACGTGTCAGGGTGTAGGGTGGCGTGAGGTTCCTCCTTACCCTAGTACAGCTGCACTACGCGTCACAGATGTGAAAACATGAGTGTGAGTGTAGAGACTGCATATGATAGGATTGCATTGTCGGCTTTTACTTTCATATCGCATTACTTACTGAGCGTTAGGCTTATGCTGTGTGTTCTGTGGTGTAGGTGCTAACGATACTGCTGTTGAGCTTCGAGAGCCTAGTCCAGAGGCGTAGGATGGTTGGCGGCGTGTGCCCGAGGCACCGAATGGCGGATTTTGTTAGGGCGACCCGACCCGTGGTAATAGTAGGTGATAGTGGATTTATTATTTTATGTCGGGTATTTGTGTAGACAGCGGAGTTGTATAGACGTTGATTTTTTTGAGATTGTATAGAGGGGTTGTAGTGTTTTGGGGACGCGTACGTATTGTTATATGTTAAAGTATGATATTACTCTATACTGGGGAATTTCTTCATTTGTATTTGATGGGTTTTCGTTGTCCTTAAACTTTGATGTTGTTATGGTGATTTTCTCTGGATGGTTGATACTTAAATATTATTGGATTATGGTGAATTGTGTGTAGGGTTTAAATTTTGGGATAGTCAGTTTTTAGTCGTTACTCTGCCGAAATTTCGGGAGAGAGGTTGGGAGTCGAGGGGATATGGAATGGGTTGAGATGTGAACAGTGAATGCTAGAGAAGTGTAGATGAGCGTGGAAGTGCGGCGTGATCGCAGGTGCGTGGGGCACGCGGCCTTGCGGGTGCTCACGGGTCGGGCTGCTCCGGGTGAGGGCGTGCGCGCGGACATGCTGTACAGTGGCAGGGTGCGTGGGGCACGCGGCGCTGTGAGCGTGCGCGAGACACAGTGACGTTGATTTGGCACGTGCGGCACTGCGAGGGTACGCGCAGGGTGTCGAAGTGGAGATATGAGTGCGGGGTACCGGATTGTATAGTTCGAGGGGTGCGTTAGATTCTTTCCTAAGATTTCAAGTCTTACCGTTTTATATTAAACTGTTTTAAATGGTTTTCTTTTCCGCTGCATAGTTTTTATGTTGAGGACTTCGTGTTCCCTCTTTAGAACGCGAGTTGTTTTCTAATCGAGTCGAAAATTTTTCATAATCAGAAATGTTCTTCTGAAAATGATTTGAAAACGAAAGGAGTATTAAATTGAGTGAATTATGTCAAGTGTTAGTGTATGTAGTGTGTAGATGTACTGTAGCGCACCGGGAACGCGGGGTTTCTCGGGATGTTATAGGTGTTCTCGGTGTCGACCGACGAAAATACCTAAGAGAAACGTAGTGTCGACCGGTGTTCCCGGTGTCGACTGATGAAAAACCCGAGACGATCTAAGTGTCGACCGACGATTATAGGTGTCGACTGGGTGTTTCAGTTTTACGTTTAATAAAATGAAGTTTTATCAAAACTGATTTTAATTGAGTTTTTCGCTGCAATACCGTTTAAAATCTTTTCAAAAATGTCGTTTTAAGCCGAGAAATAAAAGTTTTAAAATTTTATGCAAATTTTACAATACGAGTGAAATAGGGAGTAAGTTGCAAACCGGTCCAAGGTGGGCCGAGACGAACAGAGCTGGTATTAGAGCAGTGAGCGAACCGGGAATCATGTAGGGTTTCTTGGTCGTCATTGAGTTGGTATCAGAGCAGTGAACGAACCGAGAATCGTGTAGGATTTTCGGGGCGTCACAAGAGTTTGTATCAGAGCAATGAATGAACCGAGAATCGTGTAGGGTTTTCGGGGCGTCACAAGAGTTGGTATCAGAGCAGTGAGTGAATCGGGAATCGGGTAGGGTTTCTGGATCGTCACATATTGCTTGTTATTGTTTGATCAACAGTAGCATGTTCAAAGGATTATTTTGAGACCAAGAGGTGAAAAATAATTATGCAATGGATAATTAGCTATGAAAAAAATCTTACACTAGGGATAATTAAGGTGTTCATGTGGTAGTTTGATTTATCGTTCATAATGTATTTAATTAATTACTAGGGTTTGAGACCAAGAGATAATAACCTGTTAGTTGGATAAATGTGTCATTACTTGGGAAAGATTGATACATATATTCGTGAAATCGCCATAAACATATAGGAATTAAGGTGAAATCAAAAGCTCTAGATTTTTCTCTCATTAGATTCTACAACTTTATTCAATTTTAGTTTATTTAATTAAGTTATTTTATTTTTTTAATCAAAATTATCAAAGTTTCATTATTTATCTATAATTATAATTAAAATCGTTTAATAATCAGTGAAAATAGTACTCGTGAGATCGATTTGTATTTATTCACTTTGTTACTTTTGCGACACGTGCACTTGCGTTTGTATTATTCACAACACAGTACACCACAACCCTCCTATATTTCGCAGTCAAAGTCACACTTGTCATATGACACTCAACGATTCCCTTATACTTTCGAATTCAATCCATTCCCAAAATCACGTCAAACGGGTTCATTGGCAAGACAACCAGTTTGCAAAAAACTTACAGTCGTCGATCACTACACAAACTAACTGATATACTGACGACACCCCATCTCGAGCTGCCAATGTAGTGCTAAGAACTAACGGAGACTCCATCTCCTCCATGCTCAAACCCTAAACCAACGCAAACAATGAAGAGACAAAGGAGTGTGTCGACCCGGTATCAAACAACACTCTAGCAAGGATTGAGATAAAAGGATCATACTGTCAACAACGTCATGGTTGAATTGGTCATAGCACTTCTCCTCACCAGTAACTGCATAAGCCTAATAAGACGCCTTTCCCTTGCCCTTGTGGTCCTTCCCATAGACACCCTTAATGGAACTATAGCCGCCTCAACTGATGTAGCTCGACTACCTCCCAAATTTCTTTTTTTTTCTTTTATTTAAAAATCTGGCTACATGAACTATCTGTGAGATATTTATAAAATCCATTACATACATAACTTACAAACAAAACCACCTTCACACAATAGAAGGAGGTCTGAGGATAACCTCGTGATACTTTAGTGCTAAACAACCTAAAACATTAAGAGCATTCACTCTCTCAATATCCACAACATAAATATAAACATATATGTTGAAATAAATGTGCTAAAAAACCCTACGTGCATATATGTAGTAAAACTTAACGTACTGACGACAAGGCGCCATCAGAATTTCATAAGTGGCAACCCACCCAATATAGTTTTTATGAAAATTATGTCAAGCTAATGCAAAAAGTTGATTAGCTGATTATGAGCTACTTATTCTCTACACTCTCTGAAGATATACTCCTGCAAATTGTTGCTTGCACCACCGCAAGTGAAATCTAGCTAGTTCTCTCCAAAATGTTTGCATCCTCTTCATTGTCCAGATCAATCTCCGCACTCAGCTCCATCTGTTATCCAAAGACGGCATCTCTGCCACTAATTACATCCAGAAGCTCACTGCAATATGTAACACTCTAGCAGCTATCGGAGAACTCGTCTCCTATTGTGACCAACTAATTTACTTTCTCGGCGATCTGGGAAGTGTATACAACACTTCTGTTATTGCCATAACCAACCGTTCCGATCAACCTTCACTGGAAGAGGTGCAGAGTCTCCTCCAAAGCTACGACTTTCTCGTCGAGAAATTGAATTCGGTCAACCCTCTTCTGAATCCCGGTCAGGTTCAAGCTAATACAACTATCATCCTCCTCTCCAGCCACCAGGGACTCCTTAGCCGCCCTAATCATCTGTCGGGATACTATCAATTGGTAGTCGGATCAAATACCCATTCTTTAGCATACTGTTGTTCGACCCAGGCCAAACCCACATGCCAAATCTGCAATAAAGTAGGCCGCTCAGCATTGGGCTGTTATCACAAGCTCAACTTAACTTATCGAGGACAAACCCAAACTTGATCCTACCCAAATCCTCCTTTCAGTTTTACCATAGCCCAACCCCATACCCATCAGACCACACACTTCTCTGGGCTCCCTCCTTACCTACCCGTCAACTCGAATCCAGCATAACTTCCCAACCCTTCATCTCCTTCTTCGTTCAACCTGTCTCCCCTGTAGGCAAACTTCATCGATCTTCTCCCCACTCCAAACACCTCCAGCCAACCCTCCTCATGACTCATTGACTCCGGTGCCACCCATCAATACACTCCCCTCCTCTTTGTTCTCCATTACAATTAACAATACCTTGGCTCAACCAAAGTGGCCACCGCTGATGGTAAGCTACATTCCATCTCTCAAATTGGTTCGGCTCAAATTCTGACTGCTCATCGATCTTTACACTTGCGCACAGTTTGTCACACTCCACTACTGTCTAAGAATTTCATTAGTGTTGCAAAACTTTGTCAAGATAACTCTGTTTATGTCGAATTTCACCCTCTGTTTTTTCTTGTCAAGGACCAAGCTTCTCACCAGATCCATCTTCGGGCTCCCTGGTTGATGGCCTCTATCAACTGCAGTCGATTCCTTTGGCCAAAACACTTTTTGCTCAGATTTTTCCTTCGGCTAGCAGCTTACTCTCTCTTTGGCACTCTTGATTAGGTCACTCCACACAATTTTTTTTGCAGCATGTTTTACGCTCCTATAATATTCTAGTTTCCTCACAGTCCAGGTCTCAAGTTTGTGTCCCATGTCAAATGAGTAAATTTCATCAGTTACCAATTTCAAAATCTGCTTCACATGCTAGTTTCCCTTTTGAAATTGTACATACTAATGTATGGGGCCCTTCTTCTATAAATTCTATTACTGGTGCATGTTATTTTATACTTTTTGTTGATGATTGTACTTGGTTCACTTAGTTATTTCTTTTAAAAGTAAAATGTGAGGTTTACAATATTTTTTATCACTTTCATAAATTTGTCTCCACACAATTTGGCGTTCAAATTAAAACTATTCAATCTGATTAAGGTGGAGAATTGTAATCTCTCTCTACGCTGCTTATATCACTTGTTATTATTCATTGTGTCTCTTGTCCCTATACCCCCAATCAAAATGACCGTATAGAACAAAAAAATTGCCATATTGTTGAAACTGGTTTATCACTATTGTTTCAATCCTCTTTTTCACATCATTTCTGGCCCTATGCCTTTATCACAGCTACCGCTTTAATAAATTTGTTACCCACTCCTATCTTACAACACAAATCCCCTTTCGAATGTCTATTTGGTTCATGTTATGTTTATTTATTTAAATATTTCTAATACTTTTATCTCGAATACGGACGACTATTTTCCTTTTCCGACGATATTTCTCCGCATGCACCTGACAAGTACGAATGATTTTTTCTTTTTTTTTAGCATTTACTTAAACATTCAAATAAAAACTCAATCTTAAGATATTTTAATAATTATTTTGTAAAGATATTTTATTATTAGTATTTGTTTTAGTAAATTTGTTATTACGTAGTATTTATGCGTTGCATTTTGATTTTAAAGTTTATAGTAAAATTCTGAAAAAATAAATATTTTATGTTATATTTATTTATTTAAATATTTCTAATACATTGCCGATAATAACTAAAGTTTAGTAATTTTTAAAAAATACACCGATATTTTGATCTATATTATATTGTGTAGTTGAATTTATTTTCAAATTTTCTATTGAAATCATAACAAATGTGAAAATTTATATTATTTTTATTTAGTCAATGAAAGCATTTTATTTATAATGTCATATTTTTTGTGTGACTTATGAAATTATGGTTGTATGTGAAATTGACAGGATATTTCAATAGAATTTTTGAATGAAAATTACCAGAGAAAGTTTGCACACTATTCTAAAAACGTTCATTTGCACATTGCATGACTCTAGACTTCAGAGGTTGAGAGTCGATGGGCCTCAAAGAAATGTTTGAGAACATCGGCCTACACGAGATCAATGCATTGACGAGCGAAACCTGTGAGAGAAACGCGAACTTAAGATCGTCCGGGGAAGATGGAGTTTTCATTGGTTTGAGGACGTACATCCTCGATAGAGAGTTTATGGTACGACCCGAGCAAGTTAATGAAGTGTTAGGGTTTGACATATGAGGGGCGAAGCGATATTACAATATTTTCCGAGACTGCCATTTTTTTCACTGCCCGAGAGAGTGGATTTTCTACGTAGAATTCGCCGCAATGCCAACATTGGAGTGTTAGCGGAGCCACGATCGAACGAATTGAATGTCAGAGGTCGGGTTCTCCACAACCTGCTAGCCCACACCCTTCTGCCGCGAGATAGACATCGAAATCATGTGAGCTGCATGGACCTATATGTCATGGAAACGTTGTGCAACGGAAAGCTTTTTGACCCTATCTTCTTGATTTTGAGTCACATGCGTGAGGTAAGACGGGCACCCAAGACGAATCTCCCTTTGGGGCACTGATTATGAAGATCATCAGGCAAACTGGGATTCGGCTACCGATTGGAGAACAGATAATACCTCATAGATCCACCGACATATTTGACATGACCCAGTTAACACGGATAGGCATTGTGAAAGTCGATGGCCCCTGGGTGCTGAAGAGAAATGAGGGGGCATCTACCTCTCAAGCAGTGCCGATGGATGAGACCACATCGCCGCCATTAGCCCCCCAAGAAGATGAGAGTAGTGGATGGAACACGAGACAGTATCTGCAACAGCTATATCAGATGCAACAGACGCATCAGCAATAGATGTATGAGATGCAACAGACACACCATCAACATCTGCAGCAATTACTTAAGACACAGCAGAGCCACCAACGTGATATCCAGCTACTCATAGGAAGAGTCGATGAGCTCACCGTAGGACAGCGTGGGGTGATCACTTCTCAAAGATAGTTGACTCAATCACAATATTATCTCGATGAGTCCTATAAAGAGATACACGAGATGTTGCATACTTGGATGGAGAACCACACCACCACCAACGAAGACGATGATGACCCTCCGGCATAATATATGTTAGTTTTTGTATGTAAAGTTAATGTTGTACTTTAATTTTGTATGTAATTTAAATTTATGTGATTTTCTAACACTTGTACGATTTCTTGTAATTTAACATTAAAATAATTACTTAAAAATACAATAATTTTCTAACACTTGCACGATTTGTTATAATTTAGATTATCTTCCATGATTTGTTCTACTTATGGAACACTTTCTGTGATTTAATAACACTTGTATAATTTATTGTAATTTTAGTTAATTGTTTTTAAGATTAAAATTAAAAACCATGGATCAATTAAACTATCAATTACAGCATTACAAAAAAAAAATGAGAGTCTCTACCAACAAAAAAAAAAGTCAACAATTTCTGCCACAATCGCATGTAGAAGATTCTCGCGTCCCGTGAAATTTGTTGAAACTCATAAATGTGTCTTGCGAAGTAGCCTCTGAAGTTGATCCCCGGTTATGACATGTGCGAGTATTATGCCCCTCCTGCCGACTGATACGGCACCGCACAGTGGAGTTCCTCTTGCTAAGTCTCGAGCTTGACGACTCATCAGTATCTCGAACTCTTGTCTTCTTCGGCCTACCAGGTTGGCGCTTTTTTCTGGGCAGGAAGATTTCGTTCATACCTTCAACAGGTGGCCACATTACTTGTCCGCTAATTGGGCGAATGTAGTGTGAGTACATTTGCAAGTATGTTGCCCTTTAATAGCATGCACGCACGTAATTTTCTAGCGCTACTCTCATCCAGTACATGGAAGGAATATAATGGACTTATGGGGTTCCTGTCAGCTCTCACCTTGTACAGTTGCACACACTCAAATTCATGTCTACAACGAATTGTTCGTATCCGTTGCTGACCTGAAATAGTTCAGCTCCCGCACGCGTTGCACTCCAATTTCCAGACACGCTTATGAGCTTATCAATCTTTTTCCGTATCTGGGGACATAGGAGGTCGGTTGATTCTATCACCTTCTCAAATTTCTGCACGATGCGAGTCATCAAGCGCTTTCAGATCATCTCAAACATGGTCAGGATCGGTTTGTTCCTGGCCGGCAAAAGAAGTGTGACTCGCACAAATTATTCAATCCCAGTTCGCACTTGGGAATCGAAGAGAATGCATGACTGGCTCAAAATTTAGGCTCTTCTGCTCACAGCCATGCATGGGCATCCGCATTAAACCGGTATAATTTTCACATCTCGTGCTCGAAATGACGCTCCGTGGGTGCCCTGGCCGCACTCCAAATTGCATCTCTGTATGCTCTACCCCAAAATTAGTTTTTAAAATTCGCATACATATACCGGAGACAAAAGCGGTATTCAGCATGTTCGAATTCTTTGCGAACAGCTCTCTGTAGCACCTGATATTTGCACGAAAAACAAGGTAATTAAAATAATATTACTACCCCGACACCCAAAAATTTGACATAACATAAAGAAATGCATTATATCTTTTGTCGATCTGAAATAAGTGTCCAACCGCGGCCCGATTCAGTGTTTAGATCTTGCTTTAATATTTGTAAAAACCATATCCATGAGCCTGCACACTCAGATTCGACGTTGGCAACAGCGACGGGATATATTCTATCGTTGCCATCAATACTGATAGCCATTAGTAATTGCCCAAGACACGACCCTTTGAGATGACAGTCATTCAAACAGATAACTGGTCTGCCACACTGCAGCAAACCTTCCTTGTAAGCAGTCATGCACATATAAAATCTCTGGAATTGCAATGAATTAGGCTCTACTAGGTTACCATAAATTTTGACTGTGCTACCGAGATTTTATTTAAATATCTCGGCTATGTAGGACCACATTTGCCCGTACTGTTCGTTGGACTTCCCTTCGTTTATGTTTCGAGCTACGGTTCTTGCTCTTGTCGCAAGGCTGAGTGAAATGTCAACAGTAAAGTCCTTCCTCACTGTCTTGATAATAGAAGGAATCTCCCAAGTAGGGTGACTTTTGAACTTGTTCAGCTAATGATTCACCACCAATTTTGCTGAAGCGTGTCAGTTCTCAACTATCGTCGGACAGCTGTGAGAGTCGATCAAACTCTTTATCTGAAACGTATGCTCATTTTACTTCTTTGAAGTATGCAGTCGCTACCCACATCTATTTGCACACCTGTTTTTCACAAAATATTCGCATATTTCTTCTTTAATTTGTTCTAGAGAACCATATTTTCTACCCAAAAAGAAGTCCATTGTAATTTGTTCTCTTACCGGTCTACTTTCCACCTCCTCGTCATCCGAGCCGACCGGTGTTCAAAGCTCATCGTCTAGAGTTTTGGAGGTTAAATACACGAGTATTTCTTCATTTTTCTCTGCGTGATCGAATGACCGTACATCACCATATGCAGGTGTGTCATCCAAATATCAATTCATTTCGGCATCACCAGTTGATCTCTCGTTTACATCATCTGATTTATTTGAACCGAAATTCATCGTCAGTCCTACTATTAAAAGAAATGACAATAAGATATACTAAAAAAATAAATATCTTAAAAGTATTTTTTTTATAATAACTATCTTCATAAAATAATGATTAAAATATCTTAATATTGAGTTTTTATTTGAATGTCTAAAGTAAATGATAAAAAAAAAAAATCATTCGTACATGTTAGGTGCATACGAGGAAATATCATCAGAGAAGGAAAATAGTCGTCTGTATTCGAGAGAAAAGTATTAGAAATATTTAAATAAATAAACATAACATAAAATATTCATATTTTCATAATTTTGCTATAAACTTTAAAATTAAAATACAACACATAAATAGTAATAACAAATTTACTAAAAAAAATACTAATAATAAAATATCTTAAAAGATTTTTTTTTTTTTTTGCACAATGACTATCTTTACAAAATAATTATTAAAATATTTTAAAATTGATGTTTTATTTGAATGTCTAAAGTAAATGCTAAAAAAAAAAGAAAAAATCATTCGTACCTGTTAGGTGTACGCAGAGAAATATCATCGGAGCAGGAAAATAGTCGTATGTATTCGAGAGAAAAGTATTAAAAATATTTAAATAAATAAATATAGTATAAAATATTCATATTTTCAGAATTTTGCTATAAACTTTTAAATTAAAATACAGCGCATAAATACTACGTCATAATAAATTTAATTCGGTTTGACAACTCGTACATGAATTACTTTTTTTATGTCTAAAATAAATGTTAAAATAAAAAAAATAAAAATCCTTTGTACCTGGCACCTGAACGTGGAGAATTGTTGACGGAATAAGAAAATAGATCAAAGAAATTGAAGAGTTAGACGCAAAAAACCGATGGGTTGGCCGTGAATGAGAGAAGGGTCGGAGGTGAGAATTGAGGAACCGGACGGTGGTTCATAAATATGGGAGCCATCCTCGGCGGAGAATCGCCCGCGACTTTGGTCACCGGTGATGTCCTCTAGTAGGCGAAAACGGCCGGTCCGACTAGACCGGCCGTACTCCCTTGTTAGAAGATGGAACCGCGACGAAAGTCACGGAATTTTCCTCGCAGAATACGGCCAATCTAGAGGACTTGTCGTACTCCGTGGGGAAAATACAAAACCTGTGACTTTTGTCACGGGTTTTGGCCGTAGAGAGTACGACCGGTCCGAGGACCAGTCGGGCTCTTCTCGTAAACTGGCCGTTTTTTCTCTTAAAAATTAAAAAAAAAAATTACGAGATGGTCGGTCCAACTGGACCGGCCGTCCTCTCCGGGAAGGACGACCTCCTCATTCTCCCTCCGAGGTTTACGCTGATTGTTTATCAAACGTTAAAATTTTTTACGGATAAATAATATACTTTAAGAGTTCTTTTTTAAAAATAATCAAACTTTAAAGTTTTTTTTTTGAAAAAACTCCTGCAAAGAATATAACAATGTGAACAATGAAAAATAAGTCTTGCATTTTAATTTAAATAAATTCCACGCGGATATGAAAAGAGAATCAAATGACACGTATATGTAAGAAAAATTTATAAACTATGTAATAATTCTCTCATTGAAGATAATCATTTCACCGACTTATTTAATTTTTAAAAAAAACAATGAATCAAATCTTTTAAATTAATTGACTTATTAGCCAAAACTTTAATTCTTACTTTTTTATTTTAAGCATTTAGTTAGCCAAAACTTTCTTCACGAAGAATAAATCATGATTTCAATATCTAATTGAAGAATGTTTGCTTTAAATTTAAAAATAAAAAACGAAAATGAAATAAATTAATAATAAAAATATGGAAACTACTTTCAAATTAATCACGTGATTAATAAGTATTGTTAAATGTTGGGTGTGAAAAAAGATTAACTATTTTATTTATGTGTTGGGAAATTGAAGATGAAAAATACATTGGATTAAGGGCAGCCCACCATAAGATCCGTGCTGCCTATTCCAGTGATGACTACTCTTTCTGGGAGAGATTTGACTTGTTGTTCAACAATCTTTCTCCCGACGTCATAGCTTTGCCTCTCTCTCTCTCTCTCTCTCTCTCTCTCTCTAACTGTACTCGGAACTTTATTAATGCGCTAATCCAAGGGATTCTATTCAGTCACCACCTTTATCTTTACCATTGTTGGACGTAGTAGTGAGCAGAGAAGAAACCAGAAATCTAAGAGGCAGGAAAAGATAGAGTCAAATCTCATTTCACCGACCCTTTTCGATTTCTAGTTTCTTCGCTTCTCCTTCGCATCACATTCAGAAGATCCAACCATTTGATTGATTGATTCCCCGAACGAAACCCAAATCTCGAATCGAAACCCAGAAATGAAATTTTGAGTACTCTTCTTCTTCTTTGTTTCTTCATTCCAAAATCGCCATTAATGGACAAAGCTATGTACATTCACCGCTTCCGGTACCAGATTTCCCGAACCAAATTCGTTTTCTGGAGCGTGGTTTTTCTGGGTCTCATCCTTTTCTTCTTCCTCAGATCTCCTTCTCTCTCATACTCTACTTCAGAGAGAGCGCGTCGAGTCCTTCAAAGCGGTTCAGCGTGGGAAAAACTGGTAAGAAACTCGGCGAAGCCGCGGTCCGGCTCCGCCGTATTTAGAGTGTTAGTCACCGGCGCAGCAGGTTTCGTAGGAACCCACGTATCTGTCGCATTGAAGCGTCGGGGTGATGGAGTCGTCGGCATTGACAATTTCAATAAGTACTACGACACCTCTCTCAAACGCGCTAGATCCGAACTACTCCATCAGTCCGGCGTGTTTGTCGTCGAAGGTGATATCAACGACGCAATTCTTCTCAAAACGCTCTTCGAATTGGTCAAGTTCACCCACGTGATGCACCTCGCCGCTCAGGCTGGAGTGCGTTATGCGATGAAGAATCCATCCTCATATGTTCACAGCAACATTGCTGGCTTAGTTAGTGTTCTCGAGGTTAGTAAATCTGCAAATCCGCAGCCTGCAATTGTTTGGGCATCGTCTAGTTCAGTCTACGGGCTCAATACTAAAGTACCCTTTTCTGAAAATGATCGAACGGATCAACCTGCAAGTCTCTATGCTGCAACCAAGAAGGCAGGTGAAGAAATTGCTCATACTTACAATCATATCTATGGACTTTCCATTACTGGATTGCGTTTCTTCACGGTTTATGGCCCTTGGGGTCGACCTGATATGGCATATTTCTTCTTCACAAAGGACATACTGAAGAGGAAGACGATTACTATCTTCGAAGGCCCGGATCATCGCCCCGTTGCCAGAGATTTCACTTACATTGATGATATAGTGAAAGGTTGTTTAGGTGCATTAGATACGGCAGGCAAGAGCACTGGAAGTAGTGGAAAAAAGAAGGGTCCGGCTCAGTTGAGAGTGTTCAACCTTGGCAACACTTTTCCGGTGACTGTTTCAAAGCTTGTGAGCACATTGGAGAAGTTGCTGAAAGTGAAGGCCAAGAAATCCATCTTGCCAATGCCAAGAAATGGGGACGTGCTGTTTACTCATGCCAATATCAGTCTAGCTCAGAAAGAACTGAAATACAAGCCGACCACCGATCTGCAGACGGGTTTGAAGAAGTTCGTTGAATGGTACGACGAATACTACTTAAGATCCAAAAAGAAGAGTGATTGGTGAATGAATTGTTTCTGTTTGGTGTGTGCTAGATTTGGTTGAACTTTCATTGAATTTTGGTATAGCATCATTGTTAAATTTGTGTTCTATTCCCGGATTTGCCATATGATGATATTCATAATTGGATTCGAGGGGGAGGGGGAGGGGGATTCTGTAAATTGAACGCTTGGGAAACTACATTTGTATTAATTTAAATAATGTCACTTTCTTTGGTGGGACGTTATCTTTACCGACTTATTGGCTCTTCTAAGCGTATCAACTTATTTGCTCTTTGCAGAGGATAAGATTCATTGACTGGCAGAGGTAAATGTATGAGTTTATCTTAAGTCTTTGATTGTTTTTATATATTGTGTGAAAAAGAGAAGGTAGTTTGTGGAATCTGAGTCCATATTTACCTTTTTAACGAAATGGGCTACTTCTCCGCCTGTTGATCGAATAGATTGTGAATAATACTGGACCCACAATGGGTTGCCTATTATGCGAATTAAAGTCGGTTTTTAGTAATCAGGCAGGTTTTGTCAATAATACCGTCTTAGTGGTTTCATTTGTTGATGAATTTGGTTGTTGAACGTTAGATGATGCAAAATGAGGAGAGATGAAGAGGAGTTTGAAAGGGAAGATTCAAGTGAGGGAGATGTTGGATCTTTTGGAGGGAGAGGGATCATAATGGTAGGTGGCTGTGTTTGTCTTTCCTTCAACTTAAGTACGAACAAATTTATGTCCAATTTGGAGTAATATTTCTTGCACCGTAAATCAAACTGAGAAGTGGGTTTAAAGAAACTAAGCTAATTTGGGAAGATCTACTAGATATTGACTATCTTTGTAGTTAATATAGTAGACGGTTGCTATCAATTCATACAAGTTTTGATCAATTGTGGGAGTTTGATCAATTAAAGAGCATAGTTGTTTCAAACAAGTTTGATAATCTTTTGCAAAATCAAAACTCAAAACTCAAAACAAACGACGAAATAGGTGCCCAAATGACGTGACATAACACGTGGATATTGTTCCACGTCAAACAACAGATGCAAACATGGAATTGCAGAAAACCCTTTGGCCATAGTAGGCTTCTGCTGCAAGTATTTCAATGATTTTTAGAAATGAAGAACCCTAATGCTCAAATAATAAGTCAGCATTCATTCAGACTACTGAATTCCGTGTTTCACTTTAGAGGAGAAAAGGGAGAAAGAAGTCTATCATAACAAATATTAAATTTTTCAAGCAAGCTAAAGATTGGAAGTGAAACTAAAAACTAAAGCTAATTAACAATCATGTCCATTCTTCTGAAGAATTGTTAGATGAGAACAAAAATTTCTTCTCAAATCTTCGTTTCCAAAAAAGTAAAAAGAATCTAGGGATCATCCTATAAGCGTTTCATAAATGGAAAATTAGCATGGAAACTTGAGAATAATAGAAGAATGCAAATAATTTAAGTATCAGCAATGGTGACCTCAACCTCCACACCAGATTCGAGATTGATGGAGGTGATCTGCTTGACCACATCAGGTGAGCTGAAGAGATCGATGACCCGCTTGTGTACACGGAGTTCAAATCTGTCCCAAGTGTTGGTACCTAGAATCATAAACAAATAACTCGTAATTAAAAAAAGTTAAAAAGAAAACACTACCCTAAGAACATATAATTGCCATTAGTGCAAATTGTCATTCGCAAGGGTGAAAAATAAACCAACAAAAAGGAACCCCTTCCCAAACAAACAACTTCAGCATAAAATTAGAGCAGAATTAACAAAACCCCACCAAGAAACACTTTAAATACAGAAGGAGATGGATAAACATAAAATAATCACTCAAATCTGTATAGCACTATACCTAAAATAGAAGTACCGAGCAAGGAACTGGCAATATATTGATGAAAAGTGTGAGAATAAACAAGTAGCAAACACAATAATTTATTTATCTGGGATATAGACATACTCTGCAGCCATCTCATTGCCATCATAATCAGGTTATGACCACAAACCATAACATCCAATTCACACACAAAACATTAAAAGAACTGGACCAACCGTCAAATAACTGTCATCAAGAATGTAGATAAAGGAAATTAAAACAATACACTTTGGTGGCACAAAGCATCTTTTGACGCATTTGGAACAATTGCTGTGGTGGTTATTAGGGCTTGTTTTGAAAATGAAGTTCAAAAACACTTGCCATCTCTAAAACAGAAAAGAAAAATGGAGCAAATAATTTCAGATTTATTTCTTATAGTCAAGTTTTGGGAAACAACAACGCATAAAAGTGACTTTGTAAAATATAGACAGCTGCATGCCTACATAAATAAATTCGTGAATTTTCTTCCAACCACATGCAAAACCCTTGTGGAGATTTGAGAATAGGTTTCAGGTGGAAAGATGAGATGAGTTTCTGAGAATGAAGACCCTGCTTCATCGTTGATTTTTTCTTAAAGAATATGGGTGAAAATTAGATGCATTTTACAATTCTAGGCTTATCTTTTGAAAGAGTATGGGTGGGTTTCAGAGAGAAAAAAAAAAAAAAGACTAATAATAAGAAGGAAAAGAAGAGTAAGGGTTCTGATAGAAAGGTGCAGCAGTAATGGGTTTTAGAAATAAAAAATAAAATTAAAAAAAAAAAAAAAAAAAGAAGAGGACAGCAGAATTGGGGGAGAGGAATAGGGAGAATGGGAGTTTTGTGTTCTAAATTAAATTAACAACACTATTATAACATCATGTTAGAAACAATTTCCACAACGGTATCCGGACGGCCCCTTAAAAACTTATTTTGTCGTTGTTTAATTTGGTGAGGATAGAAATTAAAGTTACACAGTAAACCCAATGATATGATACTGTGGGTTGCACTCTTCTAGCTGACCTTCTAGCAGATACTTTCTTCTCTCTTTAATACAAATATATATATATTCATAATGCATACTTGATCACGAAATAGACAAAAATGTACCTTCGCCACAGGGAGACTTCCTAGTAGTGATTTTCAAGACCTTGGTGGGCATTCTCACTGGTCCCTTGACCTTAAGTTTCCTGTCCTTGGCTCCGCGAATCAAATCAGCACAAACTATGGAGGAAAAAATGGATATTACATCATAGGGAAAAACACCATAAGAATCCTTAAAAAATATTCCAAAAAACTATCATATACTTCGAAGAAACTAGGCAAAATAAAAGGTTATTTAGCTCGCTGAATATATAAGGAGAAGACCCTAATTTCCCCACTGTTAGTGGAGGCAGCTATCTTAACCAGGCTTAATTTACAAAAGACAATGAAGGATAAAATCAATTCCAAAAACGCCAAAACAGCTTATCTACATTGATCTTCAAATGAAAGAAAATAAATAAACACATACCTTTCTCAACGTTCTTGACGTTTTTAGAGGAGAGAGTGATCCTGATTTTGTGGGTTTGCTCTGGGGATTCCTCTAACCCCAGCTTCGTAGGTTTCATTGCAGCATATGCCATATTTGCTGCCATTTTAAACACCCAAAGAGGATAAAAGAAAAAAAAAAATAACGTACTAAAAATTCACTGGAACAAACTTCAAAGTCTCTCTCAAGCGAGAGCCCCACCGCCTAGCATTATTCAGTATCAAAACAGGAAATCAACATATTCTGAAAAAGAAAACAGATGAAACGCGTGAGAGAGAGAGAGAGAGAGATGTAGAGAGAACAAGCACCTTTCGTTCGATCGGCAGACTGAGGAGGCGCAAAAACTCGGGTAAGACGACCTAGGGCGAAGGAAGCGTGATTACTTGTACTCTTTTCCACTCTATATCCGATTCGGATCAGTGAAATCAAATGGGCGGTTCGGTTTGGTTTGATATTGTGGTGTATTTTAAATAATTATAGTTAGTTGTATGATTAAAAAATTAGTAGTATAACACTTTGTATTAATATCACGAGTAAAAACTATTTTAATTCCTAAACTATGAATTTTGTTTAAACACCTTTAAACTAACAATCGTAAAAAATTTAACCTTCAACTATCATAAACCTAACAATTTAACTTTTGGTGGTCCCCCAATCTGTCGGTGGGTCGAGGTGGGGGGGCAGAGACTCAACGTTCCACGTGCACTGCACATGGAATTGGAACAGGAACAAGGGGTGAGGTGGGGGTTGGAGACCCCCCGTTCTCACCCAAGGTATAGTGCACATGCAAGTAGAATGGGGGGTCATGGTGGAGGTAGAGACCCCCTGTTCCACGCGTGTTGCATGTGGGGTGAGAACGAGAGGTTCTTACCACCAGACGACCCCCCATGCTCAAGAGCTCAATAAGAACAGGTAGTTTCCATCGGGGGGGTCGATTTTGAAAATATTGCTAGAGATCAGCCCTCCAACGAGGGGTACTGACCCTCCGTTCTCAAAATTAGGGATGAAAACAAGGGGTTAGGCCCTCTACCGGAGGGCTGGTGTTTAAAAATATTTTGGGAGATCGGTCCTCCAACGAGGGACATTGACCCACCATTCTCACAATTAGAGCTAAGAACAGGGCGATAGTAACCTCCATCGGAGGGCCAACTTTTTGAGCACCATCGTCACAAGGTGCTCTAGGTGAAGTGCCGCCAACTCGGTTTTTGTCGATGCAATTTCGAAACTAGATGTGCAAAGACCAATTTGAGTAAGATATGAGAAGATGCTCAATTATTCATTCGAAGATCGTCAACTTCACAGGTTGGGAGTCTTTGGCGATCAGCGAGATGTTAGACCAAATCACCTTACATAGGGTGTACGATCTGCGGGGCAATAGCTGCGATATAGTTGTTTGCTTGTTTTATGTAAAGTTGACATCTACTGGGAGGATTAGCTGGCTGAAGACGTACATCTCGGAGACTGTCATCCCTCCAAACATGATTAACCTATTGATCGGGTATGCCACAGAAGGGGTTGACGGGGAGCGATACTACCATGCTTTCAGAGACTGTGCGTTTTTCAAAATTAAAGCGAGGTTATAGTTCCTAAAGCGAATTCACCGCGATGCCGACATAGCAAGGTTTGCAAAGCCAAAATCGAAGGATTTGAACATTAGAGTTTGACTTATTCATAATCTGATAACCCACACTCTCCTACCTCGAGATGGACATAGAGATCTCATGAGTTGCATGTATCTCTATATCATGGAGAGTCTCTACAATGGCAAGCTTTTCAACCCCGACTTTGTGATATTAGGTCACATGCTAGAGATCAGTCAGACATACAACAAAAACCTCCTGTATGGCGCATTGATCCAGAAGATCACCGAGCGAGTTGGTGTTCGATTATCGATTGAGAGCCTATGAGAGCACAGGGATTCAACAATGTGGTTGATAGACTCCATTTGATTCGGATGGGCCTTATTGAAGTTGATGAGACTTGGCACTTAAAGGACGATCAAGGGACCTCCACCTTTCGGGACGCTTCTATGGAGGATGCCACCGCACCACCATTGTCCCACCAGGAGGCTAGTATTTGGGACACCGTGGAGTAGAGGTGGGAGAGGAAGGAGCAATGCTAGGACATGATGGAGCAGTGGTGGAACATGATAGAGGAACAGTGGGACAGGATGGAGCAGAGGATGGATTTCCTCGTGAGAAGAGTCGAGGAGGTCAACTTGTCCAATATACAGCTAAATAGCAGAGTCAAGCGTTGGATGGAGGCCTCTGATATCAATGACCCACCCATAGTGTAGTTTATATTTCATTTTATGTACTTTGTTTTACGTTTGTAATATATTATCCTTTGATGTACTGTAGTTTGTATTTCTTATCATTTGATGTACTGTAGTTTGTATTTCATTTCATTTGATATCACTGTACCTTTATGTTTGTGACATAATTATTTGGATTTGTCTATTGGGTATAAATTGTAATTTGAATATGCAAGAATTGTGGTCATGGAGGAGTCATAAAACAAACGAAACTCTGACGTTTTCTAATTACTAAATTACACATTATTCACGAAATTACAAATTATAATAAATCCAAAATTACACATTACAATAAATACATAAATTATGCATTATAATAATTATATAGTCATTCATTTCTACCGCTGCGGCCACATTTCAAAGATTTCTGCATATAACAAAAATAATATTAAATAAGAATGATAGCGTGTTTTTGAGTAAAATGTGTTGAACTGTACATGCGTCTCGTCAAATGTGTAGAAACTCATAAACGTGTGTTCCTAAGCAGCAACTCAAGTGAATCCTCTATGAGAATAAGTGCGACTATTATGCCCATGTTGCCGATATATACGACATGATATTGTCAAGTTCTTTCGACTAAATGTTGAACTTGGCGACTCATCGACATCTCGCACTCTTGTCTTCTTCGGCCTAATAGGTTGGCATTTTCTTCTGGGCGGAACAATTTCTTTCTCATTTTCTACGAGTGACCACACTTGGTGAGTACATTGTAGTTAAGTTTCTCAATGATAGTATTGATACACGTAATTCTCTGCTGATTGTTTCAAGAAATGCATGCAGGGAATGGAATGGATACACGAGATTCCAATAAGCTCTTACCTGTAACAGTTGCACACACATGCATTCATGTCGACAACATATTGTTCATTGCTATTACTAACCTCAAATCGTTCAGCTTCTGCAAACATAGGACTCCAATTTCGAGCGCTAAGTTTCTTTTTTATCTGTGGACACAAGGTGTCTATTGGCGATACCATCTTCTCATATTTTTTCACTATCCGAGTTATCAAACACTTTTAGATCATCTCGAACATGATCAGAATTGGTTGTCCTTTGTATTCAATAGAATTGCATTGAATGACTCGCATAAATTATTCAATCCCAGTTCACACTTGGGAATCAAAGAAAACGTTAGGCTTTATGTCTCGAAAAGCTGTGTGGGCATCTAGGTTGATTTGATGCAATTTTTGCGTTTTCATCTCGAAATAAAAAGGTGTGGCTGCCCTGTTCGCATTTCATATTGTATCTCTATATACTTTGCTTTCAAATTTATTTTTGAAATTTGCGTACATATGCAGGAGGCAGTAGCGCTACTCGACTAACGGTAATTCATCCTGCACAACAGGCAATCACCCTGATATTTGAAAGAAAAATAGAGTCAACATAAAACACTGTAACTATCACAACGTTCCAATATTTGAAATAACAATTGGAACTTCATTATATCTTTTATCGATCCGAAACAAATGTCCATCAGTAGCCCGGTTTACTATGTATGCCTTCCTTTAATATTTGCAAAAATCACGTCCATGAGTCCTTACACTCTGATTCCACATTGACAGCAACAACTGGATATATGTCATCGTTATCATCAATACCGACAACTATCAGTAATTAGTAGAGACACGAGCCCTTCAGATGACAATAATTCAAACAGATAATACGTCTGCCAGAATACAGTAAATGTTAAGGTCTAGCTTTGAAAGGATCTTTAGAAACCACAAAGAAACAGATTGTTAGCTCCTAGGTGCTTGGCCAAGCCGATGATACTCAAAGATGAAGAATTGAATGAGCAAATGTGCTTTAAAGATAATGAAAATTTGTGTGAGATGTGTGCTAATGGAAGATGTGGTTCAAATAGCTTAAGAAAAAAAAATGAAGATGTAATTAACTCTCAAGTCCATCGATAAGCAAAGATTATGACTTTCAGCAATTTCATTCTTTTCGAAAGAAAAGAATCTCGACTTAGAGGAAACGATTTGGCTATTTTCTACTTGTTTCCAACCCTTGAAAAGGAGGAGAGAAAAGTGATACTAAAACTCAGTAACAACCTTGGGTTGAAGAGCTAGGAGAATTGCACTCCTTGGCCTAGAAATGATTCATCATCGGCCTCTTACCTTGTGTGAAGAACATTTCGTTCTTTCTTGAGAGAAACGGGCTACTTGTCACATTCATCAGCCGGCGATACAAACACCAATACGATGCTTATATAAGCCTAGGTGGCTGGTTATAGAGTTAGGGTTAGTAGTCGGCCCAAAAGTATGTGGAGTGTGGCTCAAAAGTTGGTGCATTAAGAACGGCGCCTCCTCCTTTGGTTTTCAACTTTAAACTAAGCCACATCTAACCTAACATACATCTAATCATAAATGTCTAACATCCATACATATAATAATTGTTATAGGAAGGCCAATGTTTGCCAAATAAGTTTGAAAATAAAAGATACATAATTTTATTGCTCAGGAAGACAAATTCTCATGTGAGCTCTGTGATCTTCGATCCATGCTTCCCACGTGATGAAGTGTTTTGCTTGCTCCAGTTTTTGGCCTCGATCTCCCACTTTAAGTCTCCAAGTGCGTGCTCCAAATTTTTACACATGTCGTTCCCTGCAAAAGAGACAAGTGTGTGAGAATACGAATATGAGAGTAAATTGTGGATTTGGAACGTATAATGGGCCTATGGGGCATATCAATAAACCTATTTTGCAAGCAACCATACACATATATATTTTTTAGAATATGCATGGTTGATTATCATCATAACCCACCAAGTAAGTGTCTAGAAACAATGAGCTACCCGGATTTGATCTACATATTTATGTTCCGTACGACCTTAACAGCTTGTATTGTTCGTCGGCCAGACCTTCATTAAGTTTTCAAGCTTCGCTTCTTGCTCTTCTGGCAAAACTAGGTGTAATATTGACATTCAAATTCTTCATCACTGTCTCGATAATGGAAGAGATTTTCCACGTACGTTGACTTTTGAACCTATCAATTTGCCACACATTATTTTAGCGTGTCAATTCTCAATTTTTCTTGAATGATTGTGAGAATCGATTAAACTCTTTATTTGAAACATAAGCTCGTTTTCATCTTCGAACTATGCACTTACCACTCACAACCATCTTCATACATGGACATCAGTCGCTGAGGGTCACAACCGTCTTCTTGTAAAGAACTATATCTTTTACTCAAATAAAATTTCATTAAGATTTCTTTCCTTACTGATATGCTTTCCACCTCATCATCCTTCGAGCGATTAGTGTTTGAAGCTCATCATCTAGAGTTTTAGGGGGTCGAATATGTCTCTATTTTTTCATTACCTTCTAAGTAATCAAATGCTCAAAGATCACCAAATATAGGCGTAGAGTACGAATACCAATCCATATTTCCATTACAAGTTGTTGTCTTGTCTAAATCAACCGATTTACTTGAATCAGAATCCATCAACGTCAGTAATATAGAAAAAATTTGCTAGAGCAACTGTAGCTGAGTGTGAAAACGGGTATGAGTGGCGACTACATGACTCGAAGATGCAAGACAAGCTTACGTTTCAAATAAAGAGTTTGATCGATTCTCACAACTATTCGAGGAAAATTAAGAATCGACATCCTAGAGCAAAATAGGTGGCAAATCATTATCTGGATAGGTTAAAAAGTCAACATACGTGGAAAATCTCTTCCATTATCGAGATAGTGAGGAATGATTTGATTGTCAACATTACACGCAGTCTTACCAGAAGAGCAAGAAGCATAGCTCGAACACTTAACAAATGTAAGGGTGACGAACAGTACAAGCTAGTCTGGTCGTACATAGTAGAAATATGTTGATCAAATCTAGGTAGTACTTTACAAATATATATTTACAAGATAGGGCGTGATTTGTTGGTATGCTAAAGAATGTATATGTGTATGGCTGTTTACAAGGTAAGATTGATATAGCATAGTCACCCTATTATCTGTTTGGATAGTTGTCATCTGAATGGTTCGTGTCTCGGCCACTCACAACTGTTAATATTGATGCCAACGTTGAAAATGGTGCACAGACAGATGGACGTGGGTTTTGCAATATTTGAAACGAGATCTAAACACTGGACCGGGTGAAGGATGGACAATTATTTCGGATCGACAAAAGATATTGTTTCTCGTACTCCTTTTTTGGTGGTGTAATTGTACTATGTAAATAAGTTCTGTCTAGGGGGGTTGGATTTTAAGTGAGATTGTTTGTGATACTTTTAGACTTTTCTAAAACTTACTTAGAAAAGTAAATCTCGCTAATGAGACTGTCAAAAGCAGTTTTTTTAGGAATTAGCTTATCAGTACTCTCCACGTTTTACATCAGTAGTTTTATATTCACTCTGTTTTTCTTTCAAATATTAGAATTTGGTGAAGGCTATTCAAGATCAATTTACAGATTCCGAACACCGCTACTATCTCCGATATTTGTACGCAAATTTCAAAAATACATTTTGGGGCAGAGCGTATAAAGATGCAATATGGAAGGCAGTCAAGGCAACCACAAGTTATCATTTCCAAATAGAAATAAGAAAATTACATCAGCTTCACCCAGATCCCCACACATGGTTCGAGAAGAAAAGCCTAGATATTGACCACTCATGCCTTCTTTTTGATCCCTACGTGCAAAATGAGATTGAATAATTTGTGTGAGTCATTCAATACAGTTATATTATCAGTTAGAAACAAACTGATCCTGACCATATTCGAGATGATCTGAAAGTGCTTTGATGACCTACATTGTGGAAAAATTTGAAAAGTTGACCCAATCAACAGACTTCCTGTGTCCCCAGATAAGCAAAAAATTTCGAAGCTAGAAAGTGCAGTTCGAAATTGAAGTGTTGCGTTTATGAGTGCTGCACAATTTAAGGTCAGCAACGACAACAAACAATAAATTATCGACATGAATACGTGTGTATGTAACTGTAATAGATGACAGTTTACTAGAATCTCGTGTGTCCATTCCATTTTATGCATGCATTTCTTAAGAGTATCATCAAAAAATTACGTGCATCGATACTATCACCGAGCAGTTAGCCCCCCGCTTGGCCCGGTCACTAAAGGCTAGCCGAGCATAGCCCAATCACCGAGCTCGTGAGCCCGTCTGAGACCGAGCCAAACGAGTAGGCTCGACGAGCCAGTTTGTTGGCCCGGCGAGCCCCTCTGCGGCCCACGAGCCCCTTTCTCCCTAGGTCGAGATCTTCTTTCGCATCAATGGCAGTTCTCTTCGTCTGAATCTGTCTTCCGTTTCTCCAGTTTAATGCAAGTAGGTGGTGCCTTCGACAGAGCCTCGATGAACCTAGTCGTATCGTTTGGACCAGGCGTCGTCAGCTGGTTGTGGGAGTATTAGTGAATCTACTGGGTTGGACCTCTCATTAGCGATGGCCTCGGCACTTCGTTGGCTTTATTTACCAGCCAAGTTCATCTACCACTTTATCAGACAGTCCAGCCAAGTTCTAGAGAGAGAAATGGTGAGAGAGAGAAAGGGTCTAAGGGTTCTGGGTTTGAGTATACGTGCGTGTGTGAGGAAGTGTGTAGGTATTCCTTTGTCGGTGAAGAAAATGAAAGGTAGGGAAGAAATTAGTTCTCAGGGGGGAAGCCCGAAGCCATTAGAGATTCTAGAGAGAGAAAAAAGAGGGAGATAGAAAGAGATGTTTCACAAATCACAATTCACCTAAGGCAATCAGCAATGTATCTCAATAAAACTCTTTCATATCTCGTCTGTCAGCACACTATAAACATTTAATAATCAACTTTCTTTCTCTCTTTATATTTCCAACATTTAATATCTTTGAGAGTAGTGTCATTATACATTTACACGTTACACGTCATCTCTCTCTCTCTCTCTCTCTCTGTATTTCTGGATGTAGGGTTTGGTTTCTCGAATTGCTTCCTTCCAGCTCTCGAATTACTTCCTTCCTGCTCCCCCTCCATCAATCATTGCTGGCCCTCCCCACCAACAAGCAATGGTCATATGATGGTTGCCAATGCCCCCAATGGTCACATAACCGTTCCCCCCTCTTCCCCCCTAACGGTCATGCTCCCTCCCTTCATCTCTCTTATAAATACAGTCAATCTTATTATTTTTTTTCACAAAAATTTCTCTCAATCTCTCTTTTTACAGTTCACTTCCTTTCCTCGTTCAACAAAGTATGTTTTAATTTTTTTACATAATTTTTAATTGTAATTATATCAACTAAATTATTTTTGGATGATTTTTTTTTTCTAGGTTTTGTAATTCACACCATCTACAAGTTTCTGTTGGACATTAACGTTGTGCTATCAATTTATTATTAAAAATTTCATTTATATTTAATTTATTTATTATGAAGCCTCGCAATTATATTATTGATGATAATAATGACGTAGAAGATATTAGAGAACTAATTCCTATATTTTCTGTGGGACAATCATCTGCACAAGCATCCACTTCATCACTTAAAATAAATAAATAAATAAAACGTTTGAAGTATGGAAACATTTTATAATAAAAGAAATTAAAATTGGTAGAAAAATAGAATCTAGAGCTCAATGCAATTATTGTATTAAAAATTATGCATATATTTTCAATATTTCAACTAGCACATTCGATATGCATTATAAAAAATGTTACTTAAATGAGCAAATTAGAAACCCTGCACAAAGATTATTAAATACTAGTGGTAATAACACTTTTTTATATTCATAAAATAAAATAAGAGAATGAATAACAAAACTTGTAGTACAATGTGAATTACCTTTAGCGTTCACTCATAGTGATGAATTTGAAAAATTTATGAAAGATTATGTTATTCCTAATTTTAAACGTATTCCTAGAAATACAACTAGAAATGATATTATTAAAATGTTTACTAATATAAAAAATGAACTAATTTAATTTTTTTCAAGTGCCCCTTCAATGTCTATTTATATCACCTCTGATTTATAGAGTACACGTAATTCAATAAGATATGTTGTTGTAACTTCTCATTTTATTGATAACTCTTGGTAATTAAATAAAAACATTTTAGGATTTCGTAATTATGAATATCTTCACACTGTTATTATTATTTATAGATACATTGTAACAATATTGCAAGAGTATTATATTCGAGATAAAATATTTAGCATAACACTATATAATGGTAGTGTTAACGATATTGTTATTTCTCATTTTAAAAGTTATTTTCAATTAGATACTACTCACGATTTGCTTTTCCATATGAGATGTGTTTGTCATATTTTAAATTTAATTATTAAAAATGGTATGACATATATTTCGGTTCATATTGAATTAATTAGATTTGTAATTTCTTATATAATTAGATCTAATTCGAGGCAACAAGAATATAGAGATTTTTGTAAAGTTGTCCAACTTAAACCATGAAAATTAAAAAGTAATGTCGATAACAGGTGGAATTCTACTTATTTAATGTTGGAAAATGGTAGGCCATATTAGAAAGTTATCTGTGCTTTTATTAATGAGAAAACACTAAGTATTAATCTTAATAAATCTAGTTGCAATATAACTGATATATTTCTTGATTTTTAAAAATCATTTTATGATGTTACAAATGAATGTTTGAGAATTTATTATCTCACTTCTCATCTTGTTCTCTTAATTTTTATAAACTTAACGGGTAATTTTGCACAATATTGACAAATAGATAAATTTAGAGATATACTTAATAAAATGAAAACAAAATTTAAAAAATATTGCTTTGACATTCCTCTTATTTTTTGTTAAGTATGTATGATAGATCCTAGATATAAATTAAGAAGAGTATATCTCATGATTAATAAAATTTCTAATAATTTACATACTACTTCTTTACTTTCTGCGGATCAAATAACTAATGGAATTGTTAGTTTATATTCTTCTTATAAATCTAAATATTCTAATGTTAATCTTCTTTCACGTGTTTCTTCATATGCTAGTTGAAGTAGTGATGGTAGGGATCGAACACTAGGGTTGGAGTCTATAGAACCTGTCTTCCCCGTGATCTGCCGTAGCGCTACTGCTGGATTGGCCCGGGTCTTCTATGCTCATAAACCGCTCCAATTGTTGAGACTGACGTTTGACCAACTTAGTAAGCTACTTAATGGCATCATCCCTCTCATCTGTGGCTATACAGGGTCCTCTGACCATACTGCTAACCCTGTACACAACAACATGAACTAAGTCTAAACGAAAATACGAGGATTCTAAGAAATACTTACAGTTGATAGAGCACTCCCATGCAGTGGCTGGTAGTGCTAGGTAATCCACTTAACGACGTCGACCCCGTGGCTCTGACACTTATAGCATCCCCCTCTTCTCACCTATTAACCGTCCCCTCTAACTTCCCCCAAACAATGTGGGAATTGTGACAGACCCTCTTGTCTTCACAATCTCACCCCTCCTCCGAGGGGCACGACACCCTCATCGGCCATACTTCTAGTTGGATAAAGGCTCTGATACTATTTCTGTAACGCCCCGAAAATCCACCGGTTTCCAGTTCACTCTCTATGCTCTGATACCCTACCATATTTGTCACACCCCGACAGCAACACCCTGGGAACCCCATGTTTCCTAGTTTGCTTTGATACCACACCGAACGACTCATCTCTCTCTGTAACACCCCGAGAACCCACACGTCCCCGGTGCGCTACAGTGCATCTACACACTACACACACACACTAACACTTGACACAACTAACTCAATTCAATACCCCTTTCGTTTTCAAATCATTTTCAAAAGCACATTTGTGAGTATGAAAATTTTTCGACTCGATTAAAAAAAAAACAACTCGCGTCCCGAAGAGGAAACACGAAGTCCTCAACATAAAACTACGCAGCGGAAAAGAAAACATTTAAAACAATTTGAGATAAAACGGTAAAACTTGAAATCCTAGGAAAGAACCCCACGCTCCCCACGAACTACCCAGTCCGGTCCCAAGCACTCACGTCCCCACTCCGACACCCCGCGTACACCACCGCGGTGCCACAGGTGCCAATCCAACGTCGCTGTATCTCGCGCACGCTCACAGCGCCGCGTGCCCCACGCACCCTGCCTCTGTACAGCACGTCCGCGCGCACGCCCTCACCCGGCGCCGCATGACCCGTGTGCACCCACAGGGCCGCGTGCCCCGCGCACCTGCGATCACGCCGCACATCCACACTCATATGAACTCCTCTAGCATTCATCATACACACACCTTGACCTATTTCGTATCCTCTCGAACCTCAACCCCTCTCCCGAAATTTCGGCAGAGTACCGCCTAAAAACTGGCTACCCCAAAATTTAACCCTGCACGCAATTCACCAAAATCCAACAATATTTACCTATCCATCATCCAGAGAAATCATCCCAACTCAAATCAGAGTAAGAAGGCGACGAAAATCCGTCAAATACAAATGAAGAAAGTCTCCAGTATAGAGAAATAACATACTCTAACATGGAAAATATCCGCGTACGTTACCAAAATCACACGCACTCCATATACACCTATACACTAACGCATATACAACAATCAATCTCATCCTCCGTACATAACCACCGCAAAAGAAAGAAAACCCACAAACCGACCAGGCCACAACCTACCATATCCACGGGTCGGGTCGCCCTAACAAAAGTCCGCCATCCGGTGCCGCAGTCGCACGCCGCCAACCATCCTACGCCTCAGGACTAGGCACTCGAGGCTCACCAGCGGTATCGTCAGCACCTACACCACAGAACACACAACATAAGCCTAACGCTCAGTAAGTAATGCGATATGAAAGTAAAAGCCGATAATGCAATCCTATCACATGCAGTCTCTACACTCACACTCATGTTGTCACATCTGTGACGCGTAGTGCAGCCGCACCAGGGTAAGGAGGAACCTCACGCCACCCTACACCCTAACACGTCGCCACGGTCCCGGACTCCCCAGCAACGAGGCCCACAAGCTACACCAACGCATCACCACACGGCAACCACATCAGGGTAAGGGTGTACCTCGCGCCACTCTACACCCTAACACGTCGCCCCCGTCCCAGCCTCCCCAGCACGGGGCCACAGTTGCCACACACACACGTTTCGCGACAGCCCAGCCGGCCCACTCCTCGAGTAGGATCCGCGACTGGTGTTGCACCGGCCCACACACTAGTAGGATCCGCGGTACCACTGCTCATATCCTCACCGTCAACACTTTCACGCCGCATGACGGCCCAGTCGGCCCACCCCTCGAGTAGGATCCGCGACTGGTGAAGCACCGGCCCGCACACTAGTGGGATCCGCGGTACCACCGTCACACGTCTCACCTCATACATCAAAGCATGCTAAAAATCATTTTCGTTCCCGTTTTAAAAAAATATGATGCATGTCACACAATACGCACACACACCGCAATCAATTCACATAAACACCAAAGTTCTACAGTGTAGGCCCACTTGGGCAAAACACATGCATGCACTACTTACCTGGCGTCCTAAGCTCGCTCGACGCACAGATTCGCCAAAAGAAAGCCTCAACCTAAAATACAACCAATTTCTCATCAGTATTTATCTCAACATTAACCAATTAGCTAAAAATAACCTTATCTAAATACACTCATTAAATTCCAACTAAAACGATCTATTGGTTTGGTTTGGCCGAATACCAGCCCAACGTTCGGATGCGCATAACTTTTGCGTCCGTCAACGGAATCAAACGATTCAAATGGCTAAACGTTCCCTTAAGAACCTAGTTTAACATCCCAAGACGGATTTTAAATCGGTAGGCCGCAGATAGGCGAAAAACGCCAATAACCGAATCTGCCATTTTTATTAAAATTTCACATTTTCACTTCCCTTCAACCAAAACTCACTCCCAACTAGTTATATGCATCAAAATGGCTATGCTACTCTCACACGTCGAATTTTCCACGAAAGACGGTCACTAATTTGACTTAAACCAAAATCTCGCATAAACTTCCGACGCGCATAACTTTTGCGTCGGATATCGGAATCGAACGATTCCAGCGGCCATAGGTTCCCCTAACCACCTAATTTATCCCACAAAAACAGAATTTAAAATGATCAGCCAAACGTAGGCCGAAACGGCCAAAAACAGAACTGCCTCCAAACAAAAAAAAATGTCCGATTCTTGATCCAAATTCGAATTTCACAACTCCTATACAGAATTGGTCATATCCCACTTATACATTCCGGCCAAGCTTGCTGGAATTGAAAGGAGGCCGAGCACCAAGCTTGGCCAACAACAGGGAAACCGACAGGGGTCGCCTTCGATTCCCCCCCCCCTCAAATTTCCCGGCACTTCCCCGTCAATACTTCAGCCAAAATTACCGAAGATGGAGGGGGAAGGGGCCGAGCCTTACATTCGGCCAAACCGGACAGAACAGACAGAGGGAGGAAGAGAGGCTTACCGAGCAAATGGAGTTCTGCGCGCAACGGAAAAAGTAATATTCCAGTAAGGCGCCCAAATCGCCGATGGCAGAGCTGGTCAGCAACCCGCCCTTCGCGGTCGTCGGCAGAACACGCTCGGCCTCGCTACCTTCAGAAATTCGAGCTACAGCAACCAAACGACTCCGAATCGCCGGAGAAGAACCACTCGGCCGCGGTTTCGCTCACACCCTCGAGTTCGACGTCCACCGATCGAAGATCGCACCTCCACTCCCGATCGCCCTCTCTCACTCGCGCCACTCCCCTGCTTCCCTCGGTGGCAAGGGAAAACAGCCGAATGGCTTCTTCCCGAAGCCATTCGGTTGTTATGTGAGATTTTTTTATTTTATTTTATTTTATTTTTTTTTATATATACCAAATTACAAAACTGCCCTCACGTACTTAAATCTTCCGTAATTTCGTTAATCTCTCGATCTCCCGACTTGAGATTCCGAAAAAAATCGCAAAAGTAGGCTCCGAGTCTTATAATTTGAATCTTTCCCGTTGAAATATTTCTCAAAACTCCGACCAGGATTAAACTAAAAATTTCAGAAATTAAAAAAAAAAAATCCGAAATTCCCGGGTTATTACACACTCTCTCTCTCTCTCTCTCTCACCCAAATTTGCATCAAAAATAAATTTTTGCTTGAAAACGTTTTATAAAGACTTACGCAGCGGAAAACGACACCTGCGCTGAGGACTCATCATAAAAAAACACATTTATTTTTATTTCATTAAGTGTTAAAACCGATAAATAGAAAATCGGTCGACCCATGTAAATACCGGTCGACACCTGATCCGCTCTGCACCCAAGGGTCAACACCTATATACATAGGTCGGCACCTCAGTTGCCTCTACACTTACTTGCAGCGGTCGACACCATGATTTTCTTTGTCCACGCCGGTCGAACCTTGCGGTTGACACCTCTACGTTCATCTCATAGAGCGGTCGACAGTTTGATCTTCTCTGTCTGCACCGGTTGAATCTCGTGATTGACAATCTCACTATTCTTACACTAACCGGTCGACACCTAAAAACATAGGTCGACACCTAGTTTGGTTTTCTTCCCGTAGGTTGACCCTCGCGGTTGACATTTGCCTAGTTTGGTCGAGACTTAGGCATACCCGTCGACACCTTGCACCAGCAGCCTAAAAAAAAATCCCAACTCAAAAGGGAACGAACGACGAAAAGCCTCGATCAATCAAACCACAAAATAAAACCCAAGGAGAGAAAGTTGGGATGAACGACCTCGCACGATTTTCTCTCGCGGGAGAGAAGTAGACAAGGGGGTTTTTGCGAGAAACCCTCGATCATCAGTTTAAAAATTGATGATTTACCCCTTTTTTTTATTAAATTGCAGTTACGCCTTTACACTTTTAATCCATCAAAATTCCGTCAAATTACGTTCTTTTACTTCCAAAATTCAGAAATTTTCTTTGGAGTTCACTCCTAACTTTTCCTCTAATTAATTTGCCCATTAAAATCTCTCGTGGAACTCACGTGGGACTCTAAAATAACTCGGAAAAATTCTAGGTCATTACACAATCGATCCCCAGCTAACAAACATCTTTCTATTTGATTTCATCATTTTTTTTTTCATTTTCAAACATAATAAATCTGTGCAATATTTATTTCATTTTTATGTAATTTTAAAAGTTATTCAAATTATAATTATTTATTTAAATAATATTTATTTATTTTCGGTTATTCAAAATTATAATTATATATTTCTTTTCATTTATATAATTATTCAAATTAAAACTTTCGCTTAAACAAACTCTAATATAAAATAATTTGAATACATTAATTAATATAATCAATTTCGAAAATAATTAATAATGTTATTTTTTTTATAGAAATATATATTTAAATCAATTATAAATTATATATATATATATAGTTATTCAAATTATAATCATTTATAGTATTTTATTTTAATAATGCTTATTTATTTTAGATTATTCAAATTATAATTATTTATTTCTTTCAATTTATTAAAAAAATAAAAATAAAAATAAAAAATCAGACAGAGTTTCGTTTATTTTTATGACTCTTCCATAGCTATCTTCAAACAGTTTCTGTAAATTTAAATTACAAGTGTATACTCAGCAACCAGATTTCAGTACAAATAATAAACTTCAAGACATAAAAATAAAGTACATCAAATTTACATCCGAAAAGTAAAGTACATAAAATGAAATTCAAAATATAAATTACACTACTCCGACGGGACATTGTCGTTGTCGTCTCTAGCAGACATTCAATCCGTCATTTTGTCGGTAAACTCTCTAAGAGACTCACTGATATAGTAGGGGTGAACATGGTTCGGTCTGGTCTGATTTTGGGACTGCAACAGACGGGACCGTGGAATTCGAGATTTTTATCCCGAATCTTAGAATCAGACCATTTAGAGATCGGGACCAAAATGAGAATTTTGGTCTGGTTTTGGTTTCTCCCACCATAATGTTGGATTTTTTTTATTAAAAAATATAAAATTTCAATATTGCATATAAATTTTTTTTCCCAATAAAATCAATATACAGATTATACATTTTGATTCAAACATTAATCGAAAGAATGAAAAATAAAAGTAACATATATTAAGTCAACTATCTATATTTAAAATTAGATCTAACTATCTATGATTAAAATTAAATCTGATAAGATAAATTAAATTCACCATTCAAAATAAATCTAACTATTTAACATAAAACTCAATCCAACTATCTAATATTATAAAATATAATAAAATTTGATAAACTAAATTTGCATACTTTAATATGTTTTACTAAATGTGCTACTTATATCTGCTTACAATAATTACATTTAGCTGAATTGGTGTGTAGTATCCTACTGAAGTGAATCCAAATACATACTTAGTTCTTTTCGATTTGACATGAAAACTTTCACTATGAAGAATATTCATCTTATCATGCAGCAAAAAATAATAAACTGATCAACACATTAATGACCTAAATCAACTACCCAAACTAGCACAAAACAACAGCAAATTAAATTGACATTCACAAAAGTAAGATACACACCCCAAATTTTTCTAATTGAACTACTCAACTAGATAATTAACTGAGCATTCAAAATGAACTAATTTCAAATTTGCACAGCACAACAGCAAGATATACATCATAAAACAGAAAATTTATACTAATCTCAAACAAAAAATTGATACCAATCGCAAACATAAAATTTAACACTAAACAAAACTAACAAGAAAGTGCTCCTCGAAGTGACAAAACTAACAACACAGGTTCATATGCTTCACTACCGGTCTAAATAAAAAACCTGAGGAAAATAAAATTAGCAGTACAAAAAATTACACAATTAACATGTAAAATGATAACAATAATAGCCAAAGATAGCCGAAGACAGAGGCGATCGGTCGAGCCAATTTCAAAGAAAGAGTCGAGCATGAATCAAAAAATAGTCAAGCGTGAATCGAAGCAGGGAGTACGAAGAACAAGAATCGAAGCAGGTGAGCATGGAGAACAGAGATGGGAGAATGGAGCGCGCTAACACGGGAGTCGGGGAATGGGAGTTAGGAGTCGCAGCTCGCAAGTTGGGGTCGTCAGGTGTTTGGTGTTCGAGAATCGAGATTCTGGAAGTGAAAGTGAATTGGAGGCTGAAGTGAAAAAGGAAGAAAGATTTTTTTTACCTTCAGTTCGGTCCTAGTTTTTTGGGAATTGGGCTATGGACTGAGGACAGGATCGAAAATCGGTGGGAAATTATGTTTAGGACCGAGGATCAGTGTAATAACCCAGAAATTTTGAATTTAATTTTTTATTTCTGAAATTTTTAGTTTAATCTCGGTCAGAGTTTTGAGAAATTTTTCAATGGGAAAATTTAGATTATAAGACGTGGAGCTTACTTTTGCGATGGTTTTCGGAATTTAAAGTAGGGAGGTCAAGAAATTAACGAAATCACGGAAGATTAAAACACGTGAGGGCGGTTTTGTAATTTTGTAATTTAAAAATATAAAAAAAAAATTTAACACCCGAATGGCTTCTTCCCGAAGCCATTCAGCTGTTTCCTCTGTGCACCTGAGAGAGCCGAGAGAGAAGACGATCGGGAGCCAGGGCGATCGTGTGCCGGAGTCAGAGCTGCGACGGTCGACAAGCGCGAGTGTGAGGTGTGAGTTGCGAGCAGGGGCTGCTATTCCGACGAAACGGAGCCGTTCGGTTCCAGCAACTCGAGTTCCCGAAGTGAAAGCCGAGTGTTCGGCCGACGACCGCGAGGGGCTGGTTTCTGGCCAATTCTGTCGCCAACGATTTAGGCGCGTTACTGGAGTCCTTCTTCTCCTGTTCTGTGCAGAACGAATATCGCTCGGTAGGTCCCTCTCTTCTTCCCTCTACTGTCCTGTCTGATTTTGGCCGAGAGTGAGGTTCGGTCTCCCTCCAGTTTCGGTGAATTTGGCCGAAATGTTGAGGGGGGGAGTGCCGGGGATTTAAAAGGGGGGAAAAACCGAAGGTGTTCCCCTGTCAATTTTCCCCTGTTTTGGCCGAGCTTGGTGCTCGGCCTCCTTTTGATTCCGGCAAACTTGACCGGAACGTATAAGTAGAATGGGACTAGCTGAGTATAGGAGTTGTGAAATTCGAGATTTGAAATCAAGAATCGGACGTTTCTATTTTGGGGCAGCTTCTGTTTTTGGTCGTTTCGGCCTACGTTCGGCTGATCATTTTAGATTCTATTTTTGTTGGATAAAATAGGTTATTAAAGAGACGTATGACCGCTGGAATCGTTCGATTTCGACATCCGACGCAAAAGTTATGCGCGTCGGAAGTTTATGCCGGGATGTAGTCCAAGGCAAATTAGCGGGCGTTTTTCGTGGAAATTCGATGTGTGAGAATAACATAGCCATTTTGATGCACATAACTAGTTGGGAGTGAGTTTTGGTTGAAGTGAAGTGAAAATGTGAAATTTTAATGAAGGTGGCAGATTTGGGTTTTAGCGTTCTTCGCCTGTCTGCGGTTTATCGTTTTAAAATCCATTTTAATATGTTAAACTAGGTTCTTGAGGGGGCGTTTAGCCACTTGAATCGTTCGATTCCGTTGACGGACGGAAAAGTTATGCGCATCCGAACCTTGGGCTAGTTTTCGGCCAAATCAAACCAATGGACCTTTTTAGTTACAATTTCATGAATGTAGTTAGAGAAGGTTATTTTTAGCTAATTGGTGATTGTTGAGATAAATACTGATGAGAAATTGATTGTGTTTTAGGTTGAGGCTTTCTTTTGGCGAAGCTGTGCATTGAGCGAGCTTAGAACGCCAGGTAAGTAGTGCATGCATGTGTTTTGCCCAAGTGGGACTACACTGTAGAACTTTAGGGTTTATGTGATTGATTGTGGTGTGCGTGCGTATTGTTTGACATGCATCATATTTTAAAAACGTGAACGAAAATGGTTTTGAGCATGTTTTGAGTATGTGGTGAAACGTGTGACGGTGGTACCGCGGATCTCGCTAGTGTTCGGGCCGGTGCTTCACCAGTCGCGGATTCCACTTGAGGGGTGGGTCGGCTGGGCCGTCATGCGGCGTGCATGTGTTGACGGTGAGGATATGGGTTGTGGTACCGCGGATCCTACTAGTGTCTGGCCCCGTGGTGCAACATCAGTCGTGGATCCTACTCGAGGGGTGGGCCGGCTGGCCTGTCGCGAAACGTGTGTGTGTGGCAACTGTGGCCCCGTACTGGGGAGGCTGGGACGGGGGCGACGTGTCAGGGTGTAGAGTGGCGCGACGTACACCCTTACCCTGATGTGGTTGCCGTGTGGTGATGCGTGTGTGTAACTTGTGGGCCTCGTTGCTAGGGAGTCCGGGACGGTGGCGACGTGTCAGGGTGTAGGGTGTCGTGACGTTCCTCCTTACCCTGGTGCGGTTGCACTACGCGTCACAGATGTGACAACATGAGTGTGAGTGTAGAGATTGCATGTGATAGGATTGCATTGTCGGCTTTTACTTTCATATCGCATTACTTACTGAGCGTTAGACTTATGTTGTGTGTTCTGTGGTGTAGGTGCTGACGATACAGCTGGTGAGCCTTGAGTGTCTAGTCCAGAGGCGTAGGATGGTTAGCGGCGTGCGACCGCAGCACCGGATGGCGGATTTTTGTTAGGGCGACTCGACCCGTGGTGGTGGTAGGTGATAGTGGATTTATCATTTCATGTTGGGTATTTGTGTAGATAGCGGGGTTGTATAGACATTGATCTTTTGAGATTGTATAGAGGGGTTGTAGTGTTTTGGGGGACTTCTTCATTTGTATTTGATGGGTTCTTGTTGTTTTCTTACTCTGATTGGTTATGGTGATTTCTCTAGATGATGGATAGATAAACATTGTAGGATTATGGTGAATTGTGTGCAGGGTTTAAATTTTGAGATAGTCAGTTTTTAGCCGTTACTCTGTCGAAATTTCAGGAGAGAGGTTAGGAGTTGAGGAGATACGAAATACGTTGAGGTGTGAACAGTAAATGCTAGAAAAAAGTAGATGAGCATGGAAGTGCGGCGTGATCGCAGGTGCGCGGGCACACAGCCTTGCGGGTGCACACGGGTCTTGTGGCACCGGGTGAAGGCGTGCGCGCGGACGTGCTGTACAGAGGCAAGGTGCGTGGGGCATGCGGCGCTGTGAGCGTGCGCGAGATACAGTGACGTTGGGTTGGCACGTGCGGCACTGCGAGGGTGTACGCGGGGTGTCAGAGTGGGGATATGAGTGCTTGGGACCGGACTGGGTAGTTCGTGGGGTGCGTGAGATTCTTTCCTATGATTTCAAGTCTTACCGTTTTATCACAAATGTTCTTTTGAAAATTATTTGAAAACAAAAGGGCTATTGAATTGAGTTAGTTATGTCAAGTGTTTGTGTGTGTGTGTAGTGTGTAGATGGACTGTAGCGCACCGAGAACGCGGGGTTTCTCGGGGTGTTAAAATCAGACCGTGGTCCTGCGATATAGGACCGAAACCGGACCAAAACTAGTGGTCCAGTCCAATTCTCAGTCTGAAGTCTGATCTTGCTCACCCCTATGATATAGTCTTGTGACTCAACCATCTTTCCTTGGCTCACCGCGAGCTCCTCGACCTTTCCCATGAGGAACTTCATCCTCTGCTCCCTTTGCTACTCCATCTGCTCCTATACATTTGATACCTCTAATCTAGTTCGTTGCATCTAACACATCTGTCGTATCTGCTGATGCATCTGCTGTTGTATCTCATACATCTGCTAGCTGCAATCTCGTACATCTACTACATCATGTCCCAGCTACTAGCATCCTGAAGGGCAAATGGCAGCGCGGTCACGGTGCCTGAGGCGTCCTCCTCCATCAGAATATCGCGAGATATAGAGTCTTTGAGATCTCCCTTCACCATAAAAAACCTAGCAAATTTGACTAGGTTCATCTGAGTTAAATGAAATTTGTCAAATACATCGTCGAATCTCGCAGCTCTCTGCTGCTCTCCACTGGGCAGTTGAACCTGAGCTTGCTCCACGAGCTTCCAAATCATTGTCTCTTACATCAAATTTGTGTTGCGTGTTTGCCTGATCTCTTCCATGTGACCTAAAATCATGTCTTCTAGGTCGAACATCATGCTGTTGTAGAGCTTTTCCATGACATAGAGATCAATTCAGCTCACTAGATCTCTATGTCCATCCCTCAGCAGTAAGGTATGGCTAATCAGGTTGTGAACAACCTGAGCTTGAACGTTTAAGTCCATTGATCTTGGCTTCACGAAGGTTGCAATGTCCGAGTTGCGGCGAATCTACCAAAGGAAATGCAGGCCCTCCACTTATCTGGCAAATTTACACTTTCAGGAAGCATGATAGTATCTGACCGCGTCTTCTTGGACAAATCCAAGCAATTCGTTGACATCGTGTGAATGTATGACCATCTATGTACTGCATATGTATGTCTCAAAATTTTTTTTAGGTGGAAACCATAGCTACAGTTTGCTATGTGCTAAACCGGGTCTCCATAAGACCTATCCTTGATAAAACTCTCTATGAACTTTACAATGATAAAATTCCTAGTGTCAAGTATTTCAGAGTCTTTGATTGTAAATATTTCATTCTCAACACCAAAGACAATTTGGGAAAATTCGATTCTAAGACGGATCTTGGAATATTCCTTGGATACTCATTGACTAGTAAAGTATATAGAGTGTTTGACAAAAGGATACTAGTGGTAGAAGAATTCATGAATGTAAATTTTGATGAAACCCCTCAATCTACAATAAATGTAGAAAGAGATGATGCTTTAGAAAAGCAAATGGATTCTCTCTCTCTCTTTATGCGATCAACTTGAAACCGTTCAAGGAAAAACCATCATAGATTCTCCATCAAAATCTCTTGAAATTATTCCAATCAAGGATGCAAACAATGATCTTCCTAGAGATTGGAAATTTGTCAAAATTCATCTCCTAGATGAAGTTCTAGGCGATCCTTCCTTAAGAGTCAAAACTAGAGCTTCTCTTACAAATATATGTGGAAATGTAGCATTTATCTCTCAAATTGAACCAAAGAAATTTGAGGAAGCCGAATTGGATGAAAATTGGATTTTAGCCATATAAGAAGAGATAAACCAATTCGAACGGAGCAATGTATGAGAACTTGTTTCAAGATCCAAATATCATCCCATTATAGGAACAAAATTGGTGTTTAAGAACAAAATGGACAAAAATGAAATTATTGTAAGAAATACGGCTAGATTGATTGCCACGAGGTACAACCAAGAAGAGTGAATAGACTTTGAAGAAACTTTTGGCACCGTAGCTAGACTAGAATCTATTAGAATGCTCTTAGTATTTGCTTGCTACAAAAACGTCATTCTCTTCCAAATGAATGTTAAGAGTGCCTTTTTAAATAGCTATATCTTGGAAGAACTTTATGTAGAGCAACCTTTAGGGTTTGAACTCTATGACAAACGTGACCATGTATATAAGCTTTATATGGACTCAAGCAAGCCCCTAAAGTGTGGTATTATAGATTGAAGAATTTTCTTATAGAAAGGAACTTTAAAAAGGGTAGTACCAATTCAACCTTGTTTATTATGCTAAAAGGGGATAATTAGCTCATTGTTTAAATATACGTGGATGACATCATATTTGGCTCAACAAATGTCTCACTTTGTAATGAGTTTGCATCTATAATGCAAAGTGAATTTGAAATGAGTATAATAGGGGAGTTACAAATTTTTTTAGGTTTGCAAATAAAGCAAACACCTGATGATATATTTTTAAATTAAGAAAAATATATCAAAGATCTCTTAAAGAATTTTGAGTTGAATTCTTCCAAACCTTCTAGAACTCCCATGAGTACAACTACGAAATTGGATAAAGATGAAAATAGAAAAAATGTAGATATCAAGAAATATAGAAGTATGATTGGATCTCTATTATACTTAATGGCTAATAGGCTGGATATTCTATTTAGTGTGTGTAACGACCTCTTTTCCCAGTAAGATATTATCTACTTTGGGGATTGAGCCGTAGCCAAATATCCTCTTCTCACGGATTTGTTTAGCGAAAACTTCTCAGTCGGTCACCCAATTTAGTACTGCTCTCGCCAGAGCACTATTAACTTCGGAGTTCTTATGAGATCCGTTGCCAATTGTGCTCCAAAACACGTCTTACTATCTTGGGAGGATTTACTTACATATGTTTCATTTCCATATACCCCGCCCAAGCGATGTGGGACTATGACGACCCCCTCTCTACGACCCAGGATTCGCCTACACTCGAGGCGTTACGTCACGCCGTCCCTCGAGGTTTGCCCCGCAGTCGTCCTCATACGCACACATCCGGGTAATCACAATCACCCCTCCTTGGGGCCTAACGTCCTCGTTGGCCACATTTCCGGTTGGGTACAGGCTCTGATACCATTTGTAACGACCCATTTTCCCAGTAAGATATTGTCCGCTTTGTGGATTGGGCCGTAGCCCAATATCCTCTCCTCACGGATTTTTTTGGCGAGGACTTCCCAGTCGGTCACCCAACTTAGTACTGCTCTCGTCAGAGCACTTTTAATTTCGGAGTTTTTATGGGATCCGTTGCCAATTGTGCTCCAAAACGCGTCTTACTATCTTGGGAGGATTTCCTTACATATGTTTCATTTCCATATACCCCGCCCAAGCGATGTGAGACTGTGACAACCCCCTCTCTACGACCCGGGATTCGCCTACACTCGAGGCGTTACGTCACGCCGTCCCTCGAGATTTGCCCCGCAGTCGTCCTCATACGCACACATCCGGGTCATCACAGTGTGTGCCTATGTGCTAGGTTTCAAGCATCTCCTAAGGATCCCACTTAAATGCAGTTAAGAAAATATTTAAATATCTAAGTGGCACCTATGATGATACATCTTTTGATCTAATAGATTATTCCAACTTTGATTATGCTTGAAGTCTTGTATATAGAAAAAGCACTAGTAGTACATGTCAATTTCTAGGTGAATTTCTCGTGTCATAGTACTCAAAGAAACAAAATTCCGTAGCACTTTCAATGGCCGAAAGCGAATATATTGTCGTCGGAAGTTGTTGGGTTCAAATGCTTTGGATGAAGCAAACGTTAGTGGACTACAATATATTCGAATGTATTCTATGATAGGATACCGATTAGATGTAATAATAATAGTGTCATTAATGTCATGACTCGGAAGGAGTCCTAACAGAAATAACAGGTTAAACGATCAACTTCAGAGAGGTCCATCGTCTAACCTAAGGCTGAGTGCGGAAGATTTTGTGAACGATCCCAGAACTCTTCGAAATAATAAATATAAGAATACAAGCAATAGTAGTAATACAGAAAATAAAAAAAATACATGCTAATGTCTAGAACAATACCAAATAAAGTCCTTACATAATACAAAACTCAAGGTAAAATATTTGAGGAAATCCACGATGATCAACCTCGATTCATATTCTTCTTTCCTCTACCTGTATAGAGGGAGTCGTTGGGGCAAGTGACAAACTTAGTATGAGATGTTATACATACCACTTATCTCATTATGCATGCCCGCTTGTTTCAATATTATCAAATTCTCTTCTCATTTTTAAAACGATTGATGGGGTTAATTTTAAAAATACTGTAGATATTGTAAAAATAAGCCCGCATCAACCATACTATTACATAAAATCAGGCGAACAGTGAAAAGATAGGTCACTTAATGAACTTTCGAACCACACCACAATAAAAGGCTACGATAACATCAGCAGCGCCTCATAGAGAGAAAAGAAAAGGTCAACCAATCCGGAGGGAATCAAACGGATCCACTCAACTATGGGTCATCGCGGATACATACACAAGAGCCCACCAGGGGAACATAATCACCAACCCTGGGCCCGATGACACCGCACAATAGACTTATAAACCGGGGTTAGAAACGAACAGACACTGGCCAGCTCAGGCAACGGGGCTACCTAAGCTCAGAGTCCATCACTCCTTCAACGGGGAGTACCGCACAGGACTAGCCAAGCTCAGAGTCCTGCTCGTACTCTCAGGGGGAGTACCCTATTCAAACAAGTCTGGGGAGTACCACGGTAACCCTCAAACACGGGTGCGTTTGGGCAAAATTCTCTGATACTCGCAGTGTATGGGGCCAGCTGAGAGTGGTCAGACGATTATCTCCAGAACCAACTCCAATATACATCAGAAAACAATGGCGTGCCTGAGAAAACCAATGTATGAATAAAACACATATGCATGACAATATAACAAATCTTAAATTGAGTCCGTCGGCAAGGGTGAGTAAAACATGACATCCAAACTCAACTAGGCAGTATAAATCCAGCAAAACGTGTACATGCCTAAACAATGTAAAATGGACATATTAGAAAAATACCCACGTCGATACTGGTGGTATCCCACCAAAAATAATATACGTACATATTAGGATAAGTATAAGGTAATAAATATAATAACTCATACTCCTGTGGTGAGTCCTCCTAATCTCGGCAGTCGGTGACTCCTTAGGAATCGTCTCAAACTTAGCAAATTCTTCCAAATCTGAAAATTAACACAAATGAGGAATCCCGTTAAAGTTTAATAGGGGTCATAAACGATATAAACGGGGAGCCGGGGCAAAAATAAGCCCAAATAGCTCAAGTTGACTTTTAGACAAAAAGTCAACATGACTCGTTACGATCCAATCGGGGTCCGAAACGATATAAACGGAGAGCTGAGGCGAAAATGGACCCAAACTGGTCAAGTTGACTTTTTGGTCAAAGTCAACATTCAATGGTCAAAGTCAACGTTGACGGTCAATAGTCATAGTTGACCGTTTACTTTGACCTCGGTTTGGGTCGGGTCAAACCAAACCGACTAGATTTGGGTTGGGTCGAACCGAACAGATTGGGTTTGGGTCGGACTTGAACTAGCTGGGTGCGGGTCAGACCCAACCTGAAATGGGTTAACCCAACCAATTGGGTCTTGGTCAGATCCAGCCTGGCCTTGAGTCAACTCGGCCTTGGGCTTGAGTCAACTCGGCTCAGAGACCGAGTTGACTCAGCCCATAGCCGAGTTAACTCGCTGTCGACCAAGTTAACTCGGCGACCAACGGCCGATCACTCGAGGTCATGAAAATCGCGATTTCTAATCCCGTTTTTCGCTAAATCTTGTTTCCAACACGTTTCTCACCTTAGATCCGGTCGATTCTTGCCAAAAACACAAATAAACAACCTCAAATCTCGATTTTTCAAAAAATTCGAAAGCCCAACTCTTTAAACTCAAATCTAGGACGAACGAGAGCTCACCTTAAAAAATGCTCTTCACCAACATTGATCTACTCTTCGAGACGAAGAGTTTGACATTAAAATCGCTCAGAACAGACGTCATTTGACTGTAGTCGATTTTCTCCCCCCTCTCGGCCGATTCTCTCTCTCTCTCACCTTCCTTTATGAAAAACTTAGGGTTTTCACCGGAAAACCTTAAAAATATAAAATAAATTTATTTTATTATTTTAATATTAAAATCATTCACTATATTTAAAATCATTTAATGGTTTTTGATTTTTCGTTTCATGAATTTTCCCGAACAATTTATTTCGGTAAATTTCAACGTTTCTCTCTTGATAATTTATTTTACTTAATTTTACGTAGTTGATAACGTCAAATTTTATTTAATTTAATTTATTAAATTACAAGTACGTGTCACACGTAACCACAAATTGATGCATTGTACTATTTCAAAAATCCGTGCAACTGGACTTTAATTCACACATAAAAATTTGCGAAAAATTTATACAAAATTTACATTCAGTAAATTTTGATGAATTTTACATCTTTTCACCCTTTTTACGAATTTCTTCCTCGAAATTCGCCTCAACTACATATCATAAAATAATTAAAGGTACCTCTCTGCTATCTCAGACTCCAACTCCCAGTAGCCTCTCTCTTTGTGTAGTTCTTCCATAGCACCTGAACATAAGGAACCTCCCGACGACAAAGCAACCGAAGCTCGCATCTCAAAATCTGCTCTGGCTCCTCATCATAGGTTGTGTCAGCCTAGACGGGTACCTAAGCCCACGAAACATTGTGAGACGAATCTGAAATGTACTTTCTCAGTTGGGATATATGGAAAATAGGGTGCACATGTTCCAACTGAGGCGGCAACTCTAGCCTATAGACTACCGTTCCAATCCTCTCAGCAATCTGGAATGGACTGATATATCTCGGTACTAACTTGCCCTTCACCCCAAATCTGCTGACACCACGGGTAGGATGAATCTTCACAAAGACAAAGTCACTAGCATAGGACTCTACTTCACGTCTCTTTTGGTCAGCATAGTTCTTCTGTCTACTCTGCACAATCTTCAGTCGTTTACGAATCTAGTGGATCTTCTTGGTGGTCTCTCGGATGATATTAGGCCCAAGCATAAGCCGTTCCTCTTTTTCAACCCAACACAAAAGAGAACGACATGGCCGACCTTACAATGCCAAAGGAGAGACTCTAATGCTGGTCTGGAAGCTGTTATTATACACAAACTCCACCAGCAGCAAGTGTTTGATCCAACTGTTACCAAAATCCTGAATACAAGACCTTAGCATGTCCTCAAGAATCTGGATGATCCTCTCTGACTGCCCATCTGTCTACGGATGATGTGCTGTGCTGAACTGTGCCTTCCTACCGAGCTCTTTTTGTGATCCCCTGCACAACTCTGAGGTAAATCGAGGATCACGGTCAGAAACTATGCTCAAAGGTATCCCGTGAAGATGAACAATGTGCTGCACATATAATCGGGTGAGCTTGGCAACTGAAAAAGCCATTCGAATAGGAATAAAATGAGCTGCCTTCATCAACCAATCCACAATAACCCAGATAGCTTCCAGACGCTAAGGAGCCATCAGGAGATGGCTAACAAAGTCCATGGTAACCTCCTCCCACTTTCACTCTGGAATAGGTAATGGCTGGAGCAAACCTGCCAGCCGGTGGTGCTAGGCCTTGACCCGCTGGCAGGTCATGCATCGGGCAACAAATTCGGTCACTTCCCTCTTCATGCAAACCTACCAATATTGACGTTTTAGATCTTGATACATCTTTGTACTGCCCGGATGAATAGCAAAGCGAGATTTGTGAGCTTCATTTAAGATTGTCTGTCTCAGGTTGGCGATGTTGGGAACTGCGACCTTGCCATGGTAGAATATGTGCCCGTCGGCGTTTACTGTCCAACCTTCCCGTTGTTCCCTATTATGTATCTTTTCCACCCTTGCCATGAGCTCCTCATCCTGACGCTGTAGTTGCTTCACCCTCGTAAGCATCGAAGGGGTAGCCACTACATGGTAGACACAAGCCATGCTTCCAGTATCATGATAGCTTAAGTCAAAATCTCTGATCGTTGCATGTCTCTTTTACTCGTCTAGAATTAAAAAAGAGATCGAAGCACGAGAATACCGACTCAATGTATCAGCAACTACATTAACCTTGTCAGGATGATACTCCAGGCTGAAATCATAATCCTGCAAATACTCCATCCACCTGCGCTGTCTCAAATTGAGCTCTTTCTAAGTGAATATATACCTTAGACTCTTGTGATTGGAGAAAACTTGGAAACTGACTCCATATAAATAACTTCTCCATATCTTTAAAGCAAAGATGATGGAGGCGAGCTTTAAACCATGGGTGGGGTAGTTATACTCGTGGGGATTCGTCAGGAAGCATACGCCAAAACCTTGTCATGCTAGATCAAAACGCAACCTAGACCAACTCCAGATGCGTCAGTATAAACGACATAGGGCAAGCTACCGTCAAGAACTGTCAAAATCGGAGCATTAGTCAACCTTCGTTTCAATTCTTCAAATGCCCACTGATAGCTATCATCCCAAACAAATCTCACATCATTGCAGGTGAGTCTAGAGAGCGGCGCTGCAATGGAAGAAAAACTTTTTACAAAGCGCTGATAATATCCTGTTAAACCAAGGAAGCTTCGAACACTGAAACGTTCTTGGGTGGTTGCCAATCCACTATATCCTTAATATTAGCAGGGTCCATAGAAATACCCTCTCGTGAAACTACATGCCCCAAGAGATTTACCTCAGTCTGCCAAAAATCACACTTGCTACGCTTGACATACAACTGATGCTCCCTCAAGGTTTGCAGGATAATATGGAGATGATCACGGTGTTCCCGACGAGACTTCGAATAAACCAGGACATCATCAATAAAAACAACCACAAACCGACCCAAATATGGCCTAAAAATTCTGTTCACGAGATCCATAAACACCACTGGAGCGTTAGTCAGCCCAAACGGTAATACCAAGAACTCAAAGTTCCCATATCTGGTTTGAAAAGAAGTCTTGGGAATGTCCTCCTCCAAAATCTTCACCTGATGATATCCTGTCCTCAAATCAATCTTTGAGAAATATCGTGAACTCCCGAGCTGATCGAAGAGGTCATCAATGCGAGATAGCGGATATCTATTTTTCATAGTAATCCGATTAAGTTTCCTGTAATCCATGCACAACCACAACGATCCATATTCTTTCTTGGCAAATAGGACGGGAGAGCCTCACGGTGACATACTCTCCCGTATAAAACACTTGATCAGCAGGTCATCCAGCTGCTTTCGTAACTTAACTAACTCTGTCGCCGCCATCCTGTATGCGGGGATAGAAACTGGAGTGGCCCCTGGAACGAGATTGATACAAAATTTGATCTCTTGATCTTGAGGTAGACCCGGTAACTCCTCAGGAAAGATGTCATCAAATTCTCTAACAACTGAAACATTTCTCTCCTACACCGTGGTCTCAATATCTAGATCCATATACCAAAGTTCTCCAAACTGTTCCAGCCTACTTCTACCTCCAAGACATACTTAAAAAATGGAGTTAATAATCCCCTCACTAGAGCCTCGATGGTAGGATAATGTCGAACTGGCTCATGGGTAGGATGATCAAATCGACTGAGAATTTACAGTCCTCGATAACTACACAAACTCTTTTACACACATACGTAACTCAACTTCTGTCGCTTAGTGGAGTGGTAAAAAAGAAAGGAGTTTCCATCTTCTCTATGGACAACCCCAACACTTCAACAAATACAGCTGATATAAAGGAGTGCGATGCCCCAGTGTCAAACAATACTCGTATAAAAGTATGAAAAATGAGTATCATACAATCCACGACTGCTGGCTGATTAGGGACAGGATAGTACTTGGTCTGGTCCAGTGTATAAAATTGATCGGCAACCCCTTTACCCTTATAATTCCAACCGCAACTGCCGCCCTTAGAGGTAGATCCTTGTTGTTCCCGAAATCATTCCGCTCTCTGCCGCTGTAGCGAGGGTGAACCTATAGTTAGGGGTTGTCCACTGGGTTGGTAGGTGTACTCTTGAAAGCGATATCCACTAATTGGCGGTGGGGTGTCTAAAACGAAGTTTGCTGAGGAGAGGGTCGGATCTGTCCCCGATTCTGACCCGACGGGGAGAACAACTCGGTAGCCAGAGGAGTAAGGAAAAGTGCACGCAACTGCTGCCTCTGAGGCTGATTTAGCAGGCAGTTCCTCCTAAAATGACCCGGCTGCCCATAGGTATGGCAGGTGTAAGGTGAGTATCTATTGGTCCCAGACGAGCCACCACTAAACCCGGAAGAGCGGCTCGCACTGAAACTCTGATCTGACCCTTGTTGCTGGTTCTTCCTGGTCATCTTCCCTCCTAAAGACCAGCTACCTGACTCGTGCTGAAGAGCACTATCACCCAAGGCGTACATCCTCTCTATTCTCAAGACAGCCTCATATGCCCCGAGCAGGTTGTCGTATAAGTTCACAACCACAGTTCGCTTAATATTAAAGTTTAGGCCCTGAACAAACTTAACAATTTGAGCCTCCACGTTGACTCCTCCAGAGTAGGGCAATAGGTGAATGAATCGGTTATAATAATCGGTTACCGTCATAGATCCCTGAACCAGCTTGTTGTAGGCTCTAATCATCATACCCCTGTAGTTCCGGCTACTAAACTGGCCTTTGAACATAGAGGTAAACTCGCCTCATCCCATAGAATCAACATCATATTGGTTGCGAATGGCAGTCTACTAACGTCTAACTACTCCCTTAGAAAATAAGTAGTTATCGGAACTCTGGACTCTACTGAGGTCTGTAGGGTCTCGAAGTTGAGCTCCATCACCTCAAGTCAGTTTTCCGCCTTATCCGTATCAGTGCCGCCAGCAAAAGTAGTAGGGTTGAGTTGGTTGAACTCCCGAAAAAGAGCTTCTCTGGAGATAGACTCAGGGGTGGTAACCGGAGTTGGAGGTGGCGCCTGGGCCCTGCCTACCAAGTTTTGCAATGCCTCTAGAATAGAGGAAAATGAGCTAGGGTTCTGATTAGGATTTTGAGAAACTCTTCTCCGAAGTGGCATTTTGACACTTCTGAAAAACAAGAAATTGTACCACATTAGCATGTGCATTGCACAGTTATTCCGTATATTCTACTAACTGCTCATACTTGCTCTCAACGTTACTAGGAGGATCATGGAACCTTGAGCTCTGATACCAATAAATTTCTGTCACGACCCGGAAGGGGACCTAACAGAAACACCAGGTTAAACGATCAACCTCAGAGAGGTCCACCATCTAACCTAAGGCTGAGTGCGGAAGATTTTGTGAGCGATCTCAGAAATCCTCGAAATAACAAATGTGAGAATACAAACAATAGTAGTAATACCGAAAATAAAAAGAATACATGCCAATGTCCACAACAATACCAAATGAAGTCCTTATATAATACAAAAATCAAGGTAAAATATTTGAGGAAATCCACGATATCGGAAACCGATCAATCTTGATTCCTATACTTCTTTCCTCTACTTGTAGAGGGGGAGTCGTTGGGGGGAGTGACAAACTCAGTATAAGATTTTATACCTACCAGTTATCTCATTATGCATGCCCGCCTAAAATCAATGCACGTGTTTTTAAAATTCAAAACTGATTTCAATATTATCAAATTCTCTTCTCATTTTTAAACCGTTGATGGGGCTAATTTCAAAAATACTGTAGGTATAGTAAAAATAGGCCTGCATCAACCATACTATCACATAAAATCAGGTGAACAGTGAAAAGATAGGTCACTCAAAGATCTTCCGAACCACAACACAATAAAAGGTCGCAATAACACTGGCAGGGCCTCATAGAGAGAAAAGAAAAGGTCAACCAACCAGGAGAGAATCAAACGGATCCACTCAACCCTGGGCCATCGCAGATACACGCACAAGAGCACACCAGGGGGACACAATCACCCACCCTGGGCCCAATGACACCGCACAATGGACTTATAAACCGTGGGTAGCAACGAACAGACACTGGCCAGGTCGGATAACAGGGCTACCCAAGCTCAGAGCCCATCACTCCTTTAGTGGGGAGTACCGCACAGGACTAGCCAAGCTCAGAGTCCGGCTTCTATTCTCAGGGGGAGTACCTTATCCTAACAAATGTGGGGAGTACGACGGCAACCCTCAAACATGGGTGCGTCTGGGCAAAATTCTCTGATACTCTCAATGTATGGGTCTAGCTGAGAGTGTCAGACGATTATCTCCATAACCAACTCCAATGCATATCGGAAAACAATGTCGTGCGTGAGAAAACCAATGCATAAATAAAACACATATGTATGACAATATAACAAATCTCACGGTAAATCTCAAATCGAGCCCGTCGGCAAAGGGTAGTAAAACATGCCATCCAAACTCAACTAGGCAGTATAAATCCAGTAAAACGTGCACATGCTAAAACAATGTAAAATGCACATGCTCGTAAAAATGCCGACATCGATACTGCGGTATCCCACCAAAAATAATATACGTTTATGTTAGGCTAGGTATAACGTAATAAGTATAATAACTCATACTCTTGTGGCGAGTCCTCCTAACCTCGACAGTCGGTAACTCCTCAGAAATCGTCTCAAACTCAGCAAATTCTTTCAAATCTAGAAATTAACACAAATGAGGAACCCTGTTAAAGTCTAATAGGGTCATAAACGATATTAACGGGGAGCCGGTGTGAAAAGAGGTCCAAACAGCTCGAGTTGACTTTTAGGCCAAAAGTCAAAGTCAACAGTCAAGGTCAACATTGACGGTCAACGGTCAAAGTTGACCGTTGACTTTGACCTCGATTGGGTTCCGGTCGGATGGAACTGGTTGGGTTCAGGTCGGACCCGAACCAGCTGGGTCCAGATCAGACCCAAACTAAAATGTGTTGGGTCCTTACCTAGTCCAGGCCTAGCCTGACATTAGGACTGAGTTGACCCTACCCAACTAGGACCGGGTTGGACCTGGCCTGGCATAGGCCCAACTCGGCCTTAGGCGTGAGTCAACTCGGCCCAGAGACCGAGTTGACTTAGCCCACAGCCGAGTGAACTCGCTGTTGGCAGAGTTAACTCAATCGCTGACGACCGATCACTCGAGGTCGCAAAAATAGCAATTCTTGACCACCAAATCCTATTTCCAACACGTTTCTCATCTTAGATCCGGTCGAATCCGGCCAAAAACACAAATAAATGACCTCAAATCTCGATTTTTCAAAAAATCTGAAAACTCTACTCTTTAAACTCAAATCTAGGATAAACGAGAGATCACCTTCAAAAACGCTCTTCACCTACGTTGATCTACTCTTCGAGACAAAGAGTTTGATATCAAAA
>CM039519.1:5812182-5862816 GCA_022433055.1 Begonia peltatifolia | reverse complement strand
TTTAAATTTTGGGATAGTCAGTTTTTAGCCGTTACTCTGCCGAAATTTCGGGAGAGAGATTGGGAGTCGAGAAGATACGAAATAGGTTGGGGTGTGAACAGTAAATGCTAGAAAAAGGTAGATGAGCATGGAAGTGCGGCGTGATCGCAGGTGCGCGGGGCACGCGGCCCTGCGGGTGCACACGGGTCATCCAGCGCCGGGTGAGGGCGTGCGCGCGGACGTGCTGTACAGAGGCAGGGTGCGTGGGGCACGCGGCGCTGTGAGCGTGCGCGAGATACAGTGACGTTGGGTTGGCACCTGTGGCACCGCAATGGTGTACGCGGGGTGTCGGAGTGGGGACGTGAGTGCTTGGGACCGGACTGGGTAGTTTGTGGGGTGCGTGGGATTCTTTCCTAGGATTTCAAGTCTTACCGTTTTATCTCAAATTGTTTTAAACGGTTTTCTTTTCCGCTGCGTAGTTTTATGTTGAGGACTTCGTGTTTCCTCTTCGGGACGCGAGTTGTTTTTCGAGTCGAGTCAAAAAATTTTCATACTCACAAATGTTCTTTTGAAAATGATTTGAAAACGAAAGAGATATTGAATTGAGTTAGTTGTGTCAAGTGTTAGTGTGTGTGTGTAGTGTGTAGATGCACTGTAGCGCACCGAGAACGCGGGGTTTCTCAGGGTGTTACAAATGTTTATTCTATCTCATTACGAAATGAATTATATATTTATTTTGACACTCGGTGTATTAATTTTCTTGCGAATGAAGTTTTGATATTTTAGATTAGTAAAAAAAATACTACACTATATAGAATGATACGCGATCTACTAGCATTTGATGTCTTTGTCGTAGTATCAAAGTATGCTTTTAGTGCAGATTGACGTGTGTACGATGAACAACGAGCAAAACTTGCAACGGATCTTGTGAAGGTATTCATTTGCATTAAAGATTGGAATGACACTATGATGTGGGATCAACAACAAAAAGACAAAATTCTAGAAGTATTCAAAAATTTAGATGTCGAAGACTAAATTTTCATTTAAAATTTAAATGTATTGTAATTTGAATTTTAAATATTTTTTTGACATGTTGCATATGAATGACAACTAGATGATTGTCAACCTAGTTTGGATGTATCTAATTTATAATGATATTAGTATCAAATTAACAATGAATAATATATATATATTTTTTGTTCATTCGTCTCAAATATTTATTTTTAAATTATATGTCATTTTTTATTATTTAGATGACTAACTATCATATTTTACTATTACAATAATAAATAAATAAATATATATATATATATATATATTATTTATGTATGTCAGCTCATTAGACTCGTGATTCAAGTTGAAAATTTTTTGGAATCAACTTGTTAAGAAAAGCTCGTTAGGCTTGGTCAGCCACCATTTTCCAAGCTCGTCTCTACTCTACTAGGCTTGTCACACCCCGAGAAAAAAAACTCCGCATTCCCGGTGCGCTACAGTACATCTACACACTACACACACCAACACTTGACATAACTCACTCAATTTAATACTTTTTTCGTTTTCAAATCATTTTCAAAAGAACATTTGTGAGTATGAAAAATTTTCGACTCGATTCGAAAACAACTCGTGTCCCAAAGAGAGAACACGAAGTCCTCAACATAAAATCTACGCAGCAGAAGAGAAACCATTTAAAACAGTTTAATATAAAACGGTAAGACTTGGAATCTTAGGAAAGAATCCAACGCACCCCTCGAACTACACAATCCGGTACCGTGCACTCACGTCCCCACTTCGACACCCCGTGCGCACCCCTGCAGTGCCGCGTGTGCCAGTTCAACATTACTGTGTCTCGCGCACGCTCACAGCGCCGCGTGCCCCACGCACCCTGCCGCTGTACAGCACGCCCGCGCGCACGCCCTCACCCTACGCCGCACGACCCGTGAGCACCCGTAGGGTCGCGTGCCCCGCGTACCTGCGATCACGCCGCACTCCCACGCTCATCTACATTTCTCTAGCGTTCACTGTTCACATCTTAACCCATTCCATACCCCCTTGACTCCCAATCCCTCTCCCGAAAATTCGGCAGAGTAACGCTTAAAAACTGGCTATCCAAAAAATTTAAAAAAACCCTGAACACAGTTCACCAAAACTAACAGTATCGATCTATCCATCATCTAGAGAAATCACCATAACCAAATCAGAGTATGAAGATAACGAAAATTCATCAAATATAAATAAAGAAAGTTTACAATATAGAGCAATACTATACTCTAACATGTAAAATATATGCGTACGTCGCCAAAATCACCTGCACTCCATATACACCTATACACTGACACATATACAACTCATCTCATCGACTGAACATAATCACCACAAAAGAAGGAAAAACCCCCAAACCAACCAGGCCACAACCTACCATCTCCACGAGTCGGGTCGCCCTAACAAAAATCCGCCATCCGGTGCTGCGGTCGCACGCCGCCAACTATCCTAAGCCTCTGGACTAGGCTCTCGAGGCTCACCAGCAGTATCGTCAGCACCTACACCACAGAACAGACAACATAAGCCTAACGCTCAGTAAGTAATGCGATATGAAAGTAAAAGCCGACAATGCAATCCTACCACATGCAGTCTCTACACTCACACTCATGTTGTCACATCTGTGACGTGTAGTGTAGCCGTACCAGGGTAAGGAGGAACCTCACGCCGCCCACACCCTGACACGTCGCCACTGTCCTGGATTCCCCAGCAACGAGGCCCACAAGCTACACGCATCACCACACGGCAACCGCATCAGGGTAAGGGTGTACCTCGGGCAACTCTACACCCTGACACGTCGCCCCTGTCCCAGCCTCCCCAGCACGGAGCCACTGTTGCCATACACTCACATTTCGCGACAGCCAGCCGGCCCACCCCTTGAGTAGGATCCGCGACTGGTGTTTCACCGGCCCACACACTAGTTGGATCCACGGTACCACTGCCTATATCCTCACCGTCAACACATGCACACTGCATGATGGCCCAGCCGGCCCACCCCTCGAGTGGAATCCGCGACTGGTGAAGCACCGGCCTGGTCACTAGCGGGATCCGCGGTACCACCGCCACACGTCTCACCACATACTCAAAACATGCTCAAAACCATTTTCGTTCACGTTTTTAAAATATGATGCATGTCAAACAATACGCACGCACACCACAATCAATCACATAAACCCTAAAGTTCTACAGTGTAGCCCCACTTGGACAAAACATATGCATACACTACTTACCTGGCGTCCTAAGCTCGCATGATGCACAGCTTTGCCAAAAGAAAGCCTCAACCTAAAACACAACCAATCTCTCATCAGTATTTATCTCAAAATTCACCAAATAGCTAAAAATAACCTTCCTTAACTACACTCATGAAATTCCAACTAAAACGGTCCGTTGGTTTGGTTTGGCCGAAAATCAGCTCAACGTTCGGATGCGTATAACTTTTGCGTCCGTCAACGGAATCGAACCATTCAAGTGGCTAAACGTCCGCTTATGAACTTAGTTTAACATACTAAGATGTATTTTAAAACGGTAAGCCGCAGATAGACGGAAAATGAGAAAAACCAAATTTGCCATTTTTTATAAAATTTCAACCTTTGTTTTTCTTCAACCAAAACTCACTCAATTCAACTTTACGGACCAAAACAGACACGCCACTATCACACGTTGAAATTTCACGAAAAACGCTCACTAATTTGACTTGGACCAAAATCTGACATAAACTTCTGACGCGCATGACTTTTTTGTCGGATATCAGAATCGAACGATTCCAGCGGCCACACGTTCCTCTAACAACTTATTTTTAACCCACAAAACAGAATTTAAAACGATCAACCTAAGCCTAGCCGAAACAGCCAAAAATAGAATCTGTTTTTATACGAAAATAGCCGAAAATTCATCTTTGATCAAATCTTGCCAATTCCTTCACCAAACAATCACATTTCAATCTATCAATGTACTCATTAACAATTTGGAGAGTTCCTAATTAGAAAACAGCATGGCAGCACCAAAAACCTTCACAGTTTTCTCCTCAAAATCGAGAATTACTCAATCGGTTCATTGAACCTTGAACCCCTTCCTCATTCCTTCTAATTTATCCCATAATCCCCCTGAAATGCAGAGGGCAAAATGACCCCACGCTCAGCCATCAGAGCAGGGCAAAACCGAAGGGAAACTCCCTGTTCCCAGTCGGTTTCGTCGCGGGAGAGCTGAGCCACACACTACACTCTAAAATGCTCCGACGACCGAGCCTTACTGTCGAGAATCCAAGAACAACCGAGCTTCTACGCTCGATCGACAGAACCAAAGAAAACAGGGGAGACCTCACCTTCGGTTTCTCAGCACGGGAAGGCAAGGCAGCTCCTCTGTTCAGCTCACCGGAGTACTCTGAGCACCGGCGTCTCTTCCTCGGCGGTCGGTTGTCGGCGATTTCTCCTCCCCGATCTCTCTCTCGCTCCCTTTCTCGGCCGTGCGACACTCGGTGGAATGGCTTCCACCTGAAGCCATTCCACCATATATCATTCATTTTTTTTAAATAAATTACAAATTACAAAACTGACCTCACGTGTTTTAATCTTCCGTGATCGTTAATTTCTCGACCTCTCGACTTTAAATTCTAAAAATCATCGCAAAAGTAGGCTCCGAGTTTTATAATTTAAATTTTCCCGTTGAAATATTTCTCAAAACTCCGACTGAGACTAAATTTAAAAATTTTGGAAATAAAATTAAAATTCGAAATTTCTGGGTTATTACATCCCCCCCACCTTATAAGAATTTTGTCCCCAAAATTTATGTACCGAATAAGTCAGAATACTGCCGCTCCATGTCATCACGCTGCTCCCAAGTAGTCTCCTCTACACCATGGTTGCACCACATCACCTTGACCAGCAGAATCTCCTTGTTGCGCAGCACCTTCACAGCTGATCCTAAGATCCTCACTGGCTTCTCCTCATAGGACAACGTCGGCTGGATCTCTATATCCTATTGTGGCACTACTTGATAGGGATCGCGCATACACTTCCTCAGCATCGAGACATGAAAAACATCATGGATGGCATCCATCGACGCAGACAACTGAATCTGATATGCAGTTCTTCCAATGCGCTTGACAATTGGTAACGGTCCCACAAACCGAGGGTTGAGGTTCCCCCGCTTTCCGAACCTTACCACTCCCTTGAACGGCGAGACATTAAGAAAAACCTCGTCGCCCTCATTAAATTCCAACTCCTGGCGTCTTTAATCAGCATAACTCTTCTGTCGACTCTGGGCCGCTTCAATCCTCTTCCGTATCATAGAAATCTTGTCGACAGTCTGCTGTAAAATCTCAGGGCCTATTAATCGGGCCTCCCCAACCTCATCCCAATATAATAGCGACCTGCACTTCCTTCCATAGAGGGCCTCGTATGGCGCCATACCAATGGTGGACTGAAAGCTGTTATTATACGAGAATTCCACTAGCGGTAAGAACTTGCTCCAAGTCGCCTGAAACTCCAACACACAAGCCCTGAGCATATCCTCCAGAATCTGTATAGTCCGCTCTGACTGCCCATCTGTAATAACCCAGAAATTTCAATTTTTAATTTTTGAAATTTTTAGTTTAATTTCGGTAGGAGTTTTGAGAAATATTTCAACGGAAAAATTTAGATTATAAGACACGGAGCCTACTTTTGCGATGGTTCTCGGAATTTAAAGTCGGGAGGTCGAGAAATTAATGAAAATCACGGAAGATTAAAACACGTGTGGACGGTTTTCTAATTTTGTGATTTAAAAAAAAAATTAAAAAAAAAATTTTTAAACACCCGAATGGCTTCGGGAAGAAGCCATTCGGCTGTTTCCACAGTGCACCCGAGAGAGCCGAGAGAGAAGACGGCAGGGAGAGGGCGATCGCGTGCCGTAGTCGAAGCTGCGATCGATGGCCGACGAGTGTGGGCGCGAGGTGCGAGTTGCGAGCCGGTGCTGCTGTCCCAACGAACCGAAGCCGTCCGGTTTCAGCAGCTCGAGTCCCCGAAGTGAGAGCCGAGTGTTTCGGCCGACGACTGCGAAGGGCAAAATTCCAACCAAGTCTGCCACCGACGATTTGGGAGCCTTGCTGGAGTCCCTTTTTTTCCCGTTGTGTGCAGAACTCCATTGCTCGGTAAGTCTTTCCCCTCTTGCTGCCCGCCTCATTATTTTTGGTTTAGTCGAGCTTAGTGCTCAGCCTACTTTCGTCATTGATGGAATTGGCCGCAAGGTTATAGCGTAGCACGAGCGTAATGTCGCGAGTTTAAGGGGAAATCGAAGGGAGCCCTGTCGGTTTCCTGTTTTGGCCGAGCTTAGTGCTCGGCCTCCTTGCAATTGCAGTGAGCTTGGCCGAGAGATATGGACGAAATAGGGCTAGTTGTGTGTGGAAGTTTGTAAGTTGAAGTTTGAAATCAAAATCAACCATTTCTTATGCAGGGGCAGTTCGGTTTTTAACTATTTTGGCCTAGTTTTGTCTAATCATTTTAAATTCTGTTTTTGGGGGATAAAATAGGTTATTAAAGAGACGTATGGCCGCTGGAATCGTTCGATTCTGAAATCCGACGCAAAAGTTATGCGCGTCGAAAGTTTATGCCAGAATTTAGCCCAAGTCAAATTAGCGAGCGTTCTTCGTGGAAATTCGACGTGTGAGAGTAGCATAGCCATTTTGATGCATATAACTAGCTGGGAGTGAGTTTTGGTTGAAGGGAAGTGAAAATGTGAAATTTGATAAAAGTAGCAGATTCGGTTTTAGCATTTTTTTGCCTGTCTGCGGCTTATCGTTTTAAAATCCATCTTAGTATGTTAAACTAGGTTCCTAAGGGGACGTTTAACCACTTGAATCGTTTGATTCCGTTGACGGACGCAAACGTTATGCGCATCCGAACGTTGGGCTGGTTTTTGGCCAAACCAAACCAATGTGCCGTTTTAGTTGGAATTTCATGAGTGTAGTAGAGAAGGTTATTTTTATCTAATTGGTGAATGTTGAGATAAATGCTAATGAGAAATTGCTTGTGTTTTAGGTTGAGGCTTTCTTTTGGTGAAGCTGTGCGTGAGCGAGCTTGGGACGCCAGGCAAGTAGTGCATGTATGTGTTTTGCCCAAGTGGGCCTACATTGTAGAACATTAGGGTTTATGTGATTGATTGTGGTGTGCATGCGTATTGTTTGACATGCATCATATTTTTTTTAAAAATGGGAACGAAAATGATTTTTAGCATGTTTTGATGTATGAGGTGAGACGTGTGGCGGTGGTACCGCGGATCTCGCTAGTGTGCGGGCCGGTGCTTCACCAGTCGCGGATCCTACTCGAGGGCTGGGCCGGCTGGGCCGTCATGCGGCGTGAATGTGTTGACGGTGAGGATATGGGCAGTGGTACCGCGGATCCTACTAGTGTGTGGGCCGGTGCAACACCAGTCGCGGATCCTACTTGAGGGGTCGGCCGGCTGGTCTGTCGTGAAACGTGTGTGTGTGGCAACTGTGGCCCCGTGCTGGGGATGCTGGGACGGGGGTGACGTGTCAGGGTGTAGAGTGGCGCGAGGTACACTATTACCCTGATGTGGTTGTCGTGTGGTGATGTGTGTGTGTAGCTTGTGGGCTTCGTTGCTGGGGAGTCTGGGACGGTGGCGACGTGTCAGGTGTAGGGTGGCGTGAGGTTCCTCCTTACCCTGGTGTGGCTGCACTACACGTCACATATGTGACAACATGAGTGTGAGTGTAGAGACTGCATGTGATAGAATTGCATTGTCGGCTTTTACTTTCATATCGCATTACTTACTGAGCGTTAGGCTTATGTTGTGTGTTCTGTGGTGTAGGTGCTGACGATACTGCTGGTGAGCCTCCAGTGTCCTAGTCCAGAGGCGTAGGATGGTTGGCGGCGTGCGACTGCAGCATCGGATGGCGGATTTTTGTTAGGGCGACCCGACCCGTGGTGGTGGTAGGTGATAGTGGATTTATCATTTCATGTTGGGTATTTGTGTAGATAGCGAGGTTGTATAGACGTTGATCTTTTGAGATTGTATAGAGGGGTTGTAGTGTTTTGGGGGACTTTCTTCATTTGTATTTGATGGGTTCTTGTTGTCTTCTTACTCTGATTTGGTTATGGTGATTTCTCTGGATGACAGATAGATAAACATTGTTGGGTTATGGTGAATTGTGTGCAGAGTTTAAATTTTGGGATAGTCAGTTTTTAGCCGTTACGCTGTCGAAATTTCGGGAGAGAGGTTGGGAATCGAGGAGATAAGAAATAGGTTGAGGTGTGAACAGTATATGCTAGAAAAAGGTAGATGAGCGTGGAAGTACGGCGTGATCGCAGGTGCGCGGGGCACGTGGCCCTGCAGGTGCACACGGGTCATGCGGCGCCGGGTGAGGGCGTACGCGCGGACGTGCTGTACAGAGGCAGGGTGCGTGGTACACGCGGCGCTGTGAGCGTGCGCGAGATACAGTGACGTTGGGTTGGCACGTGCGGCACCGCGAGGGTGTACGCGGGCTGTCGGAGTGGGGACGTGAGTGCTTGGGACCGGACTGGGTAGTTCGTGGGGAGCGTGGGATTCTTTCCTAGGATTTCAAGTCTTACCGTTTTATCTCAAATTGTTTTAAATGGTTTTCTTTTCCGCTCCGTAGTTTTATGTTGAGGACTTCGTGTTTCCTCTTCGGGACGCGAGTTGTTTTTTTTCGGATCGAGTCGAAAAAAATTTTCATACTCTCAAATGTTCTTTTGAAAATGATTTGAAAACGAAAGGGGTATTGAATTGAGTTGGTTATGTCAAGTGTTAGTGTGTGTGTGTAGTGTGTAGATGCACTGTAGCGCACTGGGAACGTGTGGGTTCCCGGGGTGTTACACCATCGGTCTGAGGATGAAAGGCCGTACTGAAATCTAATCTAGTGCGCATAGCCTTATGCAGACTCCTCCAAAACTTGGACGTGAACCTGGGGTCTCGGTCTGAAACAATCGACACCGGAATCCCATGAAGTCTGACTATCTCCTGAATATACAACTGGGCAAACTGATCCATCGTATAAGTCATCCTCACAGGCAAAAAGTGAGACGACTTCGTCAACCTGTCCACAATCACCCAAATCGCGTCATGGCCTTCACAATCACCCAAATCACGTCATGGCCTTTGGCAGTTCTCGGTAGTCCCACCACAAAATCCATGGTGATTCGCTCCCACATCCACTCCGATATAGGCAATGGTTAGAGCATTCCAGACGGTCGCTGATGCTCCGCCTTCACCTGCTGGCAGACTACGCAGGCCTCAACATACTCAGCCACTGCTCGTTTCATGTTAAGCCACCAATAGTGCTGCTTCAAATCTCTGTACATCTTAGTGCTTCCCGAATGCACAGAGAAAGAAGATGAATGGGCCTCTGATAATATATCTCTCCTCAGCGCCTCATCCTTCGGGACGTACCACCTATCCCGAAATTTCAGAATCCAGTCCTCTGAATAACTGAACTCAGAATCAGGCCTGGCCTCCATACTCGCCTTCTGCTCACTACACTCCGAATCAACCTCCTGAGTCTGCCTGATCCTGTCCAGAATAGTCGGCCTCAACGACAAGGCAGAAAGGGAGGCTGCCAGATCAAAAACTACCTCCAGACCAAAACTCTGCATCTCTGTCACTAACTCAATAGGCCGTATCGTAGTCATGGCAGAAGTTGAAGCTGTCGGACTCAAGGCATCTGCCACCACATTCGCCTTCCCCGGGTGGTACCTGATCTCCACATCGTAGTCCTTGACCAGCTCGAGCCATCTTCTCTGTCTCAAATTCAGCTCCTTCTGCGTGAAAATGTACCTCAAGCTCTGATGGTCCGAGTAAATTTCGCACTACTGCCCATACAGATAATACCTCCAAATCTTGAGTGCAACTACAACCACCACCAGTTCCAAATCGTGAGTGGGGTAATTCTGCTCGTAAGCCTTCAACTGTCTAGAAGTATAGACAATGACTCTCCCACTCTGCATCAAAGCACACCCCAAACTGATCCTGGAAGCATCACAATAAATGCAAAACTTCTCTCCTTCCACGGGCAGTGTCAGTACACTAGCTGTAGTCAACCTCTGCTTCAATGTTTGGAAGCTGTCCTCACACCTGTCGGTCCATTCATACTTTACATTCTTCCTGATCAGCCGGGTCAAGGGAGCCGAGATCTTAGAGAACCCCTCCGATAATATCCAGCTAACCCCAGAAAACTACGTATCTCGCTAGCACTGGTCGGCCACGGCCACTCCTTTACAGCCTGAACTTTCTCCGGATCAATTGAAATACCCTCAGAGGAGATCACATGCCCCAAGAAGTGAATTCTGTCCAACCAAAACTCGCACTTCGAGAACTTAGCATATAGCTGATGCTGGCTTAAAATAGTCAATACAATCCTCAGGTGCTCCCTGTGCGCCTCCTCACTCTGCGAGTATATCAGAATGTCGTCGATAAACACGATCACAAACTTGTCCAGGTACTCCCTGAACACCCGGTGCATCAGATCCATGAATGATGTAGGGGCATTGGTCAACCCGAAAGACATAACCAGGAACGCGAAGTACCCGTACCTCGTCCTGAAGGCCGTCTTCGATACATGCCTCTGCTTTACCTTTAACTGATGATAGCCGGACCTCAGGTCGATCTTAGAAAACACCCGGGCACCCAGCAGCTGATCAAACAAATCGTCAATCCTTGGCAATGGATACCTGTTCTTCACCGTCAACTTATTCAGCTCCCGGTAGTCAATACACATACGTAGGGATCCGTCCTTCTTCTTGACGAATAGAACTGGCGCTCCCTAGGGTGAAAAACTAGGGCGTATAAATCCCTTATCTGTCAGCTCCTCCAATTGAGCCTTTAGCTCCTTAAGTTCAGTAGGTGCTAATCTGTAGGGGTTCTTGCACACCGGCTCGGCACCTGGGAAAACATCTATCTCGAATTTAATCTCCCTATCAGGGGGCAACCCCGGCAATTCATCACGGAACACCTCCGGAAACTCCTGCACAATAAGAATATCTTGTATCCGAGCATCGCCCGGTGATTGCGCATCCTCAACACTTGCCAAAAATCTCTGGCAACCCATGCCTAACACCCGTGGAGCCTGACGAGAAAATATATCAGAAATCCTGGCATGACCCTTACCTGCTTTAAATGTGTATCTCTCCCCACTCGGGGGCCCGAAATGAACCTCTCTGTTCCTGCAGTCAATCTCCGCATGATGTCTGAACGGCCAGTCCATCCCCAAGATCACCTCATAACCGCTCATATGGAGAATGACTAGCTCAGCATATAACTGCTTGCTCCCCACTGTCACAACATTGCACCGCACCACCTGTTCTGAATACAAATGCTCTCCCGATGGCAAGGTGACATCATAATGTCGCTCGGCGGGACTGAACTCCAAGTTGGCCTTAACCACAAAACCCGTCGACACAAACGAGTGCGTAGCGCCCGTATCAATCAAAGTATAAGCTGCCACGCTAGAAACAAAAATGTTACCTGCTATCACTGATGGCAGGGCAGCATCATTTGGCTCAAACAGGGCAAAGACTCTCGGTGTAACTCTGGCTGACGACCTGCTCGCTGCTGGGCATCTGCTGTCAAAGTGTCCCACCTCATTGCAGTTGAAACAACGGTTCTGACGCGATTTCGGGCACTCTTTGGACATGTGGCCCACCTCGCCACAGTTATAACACCTCACTGGGCCCGTCCTACACTCGCCTGGGTGGCTCCTCTGACATTTCGGGCATACTGGAAACTGTCCCGATCCCTGCGGCCTCTTAGTGCTCCCCTGGTTGCTAGAACTGTCACTAGGCCTCTTCAGACCTTTCTGCATGGACACCTCCCTGCTGGCATGTGGCAGCGACTCTCTGAATGATTTGCGAGGCTTCTCTCTAGGAACCTCCCGATAACTAGGAAGCTTTACCCGAGCATCCTCAATATCAAGGGCTTTCGCTACCACCTCCTCGTATGGCATGCCTCGGGTCCCCGCAATCCGCATGCCCATATAAATTTCTGGTTTCAGGCCCTGCACAAACTGATGTACCTTATTCTCATTGAGGCTCATCAAATGTCCTGCAAACCGCGACAAGGTCTCAAACTGCCATACATACTCGGCCACAGTGCCGGTCTGCTTCAATTGTGCAAACTCCACCATCTTCTGTGTCCTGACTGAATGACTGAAATACTTGCCGAAAAACACCGACCTGAATTCCTCCCAAGTCATGGCCTCCACATCTCTCGTGGCCACCACAGTATCCCACCAATGGCTCGCATCCTTGGCAAGATAGAATGCCGCACTAGAAACTCTTTCCTGCTCCTCTACCTTGGCAAAACTCATCATCCTCTCCATACTCCGTATCCACTCCTCAGCACTGAGAGGATCCAGAGATGATCGGTCAAAGGTCGGGGGTCTAAGTCTATGCAGCCTGTCACCCCCTCTGTCGGACGAACCTTGGGCGCTAGACTTACTCTGGTCGTCCCTGCTCATAAACCTCTCCAACTGCTGAGACTGACGGTGGACCAACTCGGTAAGCTGCCGAACGGTATCATCCATGTCGCCCACAGCTCTAGGAGGTGCCTCTCGTCGTGGCCGCCCTCTACCTCTACCTCTCGCCTCTCCTGACATTTTCTACCTTTAACATAAATGTAAAACTCACATTAGTACTACAATAAATTCAACTCTAAACACTTACAGTTGGTGGAGTGCTCCCGTGCAGCGGCGCGGTGTTAGGTAATCCTCTGAACGACGTCGACCCCGTGGCTCTGATACCATAACTGTAACACCCCGAGAAAAAAAACTCCGCGTTCCCGGTGCGCTACAGTACATCTATACACTACACACACCAACACTTGACATAACTCACTCAATTTAATACCCCTTTCGTTTTTAAATCATTTTCAAAAGAACATTTGTGAGTATGAAAAATTTTCGACTCGATTCGAAAACAACTCGCGTATTGAAGAGGGAACACGAAGTCCTCAACATAAAATCTACGCAGCGGAAGAGAAACCATTTAAAACAGTTTAATATAAAACGGTAAGACTTGGAATCTTAGGAAAGAATCCAACGCACCCCTCGAACTACACAATCCAGTACCGCGCACTCACGTCCCCACTTCGACACCCCGCGCGCACTGCGGTGCCGTGCGTGCCAACTCAACATCATTGTGTCTCGTGCACGCTCACAGCGCCGTGTGCCCCACGCACCCTGCCACTGTACAGCACGCCTGCGCGCACGCCCTCACCCGGCGCCGCAGGACTTGTGAGTACCCGCAGGGCCGCGTGCCCCGCGCACCTGCGATCACGCCGCACTCCCACGCTCATCTACACTTCTATAGCGTTCACTGTTCACATCTTAACTCATTCCATACCCCCTCAACTCCCAACCGCTCTCCCGAAATTTCGGCAGAGTAACGCCTAGAAACTGGCTATCCAAAAAATTTAAACAAACCCTGCACACAGTTCACCAAAACTAACAGTATTTATCTATCCATCATCCAGAGAAATCACCATAACCAAATCAGAGTATGAAGACAACGAAAATTCATCAAATACAAATGAAGAAAGTTCACAATATAGAGCAATACTATACTCTAACATGTAAAATATATGCGTACGTCACCAAAATCACATGCACTCTATATACACCTATACACTGACACTTATACAACTCATCTCATCGACTGTAACTAATCACCACAAAAGAAGGAAAAACCCTTAAACCAACCAAGCTACAACCTACCATCTCCACGGGTCGGGTCGCCCTAACAAAAATCCGCCATCCGGTGCTGCGGTCGCACGCCGCCAACCATCCTACGCCTCTAGACTAGGCTCTCGAGGCTCACCCGCAGTATCGTCAGCACCTACACCACAGAACACACAACATAAGCCTAACGCTCAGTAAGTAATGCGATATGAAAGTAAAAGCCGATAATGCAATGCTATCACATGCTGTCTCTACACTCACACTCATGTTGTCACATCTGTGACGCGTAGTGCAGCTGTACTAGGGTAAGGAAGAACCTCACGCCGCTCTACACCCTGACACGTCGCCACCGTCCCGGACTCTCCAGCAACGAGGCCCACAAGCTACACACACGCATCACCACACGGCAACCGCATCAGAGTAAGGGTGTACCTCGCGCCACTCTACACCTTGGCACATCGCCCCCGTCCCAACCTCCCCAGCACGGGGCCACAGTTGCCATACACACACGTTTCGCGACAGCGCAGCCGGCCCACCCCTCGAATAGGATCCGCGATTGATGTTGCACCACAGGGCCACACACTAGTAGGATCTGCGGTACCACTGCCCATATCCTCACCGTCAACACATGCACGCCGCATGACGGCCCAGCCGGCCCACCCCTCGAGTGGAATCCGCGACTGGTGAAGCACCGGCCCGGACACTAGCGAGATCCGCGATACCACCACCACACGTCTCACCACATACTCAAAACATGCTTAAAACCATTTTCGTTCACGTTTTTAAAATATGATGCATGTCAAACAATACGCACGCACACCACAATCAATCACATAAACCCTAAAGTTCTACAGTGTAGGCCCACTTGGGCAAAACACATGCATGCACTACTTACCTGGCGTCTTAAGCTCGCTCGACGTACAGCTTCGCCAAAAGAAAGTCTCAACCTAAAACACAACCAATTTCTCATCAGTATTTATCTCAAAATTCACCAAATAGCTAAAAATAACCTTCCTTAACTACACTCATGAAATTCCAACTAAAACGGTCCATTAGTTTGGTTTGGCCGAAAACCAGCCCAACGTTCAGATGCGCATAACTTTTGCGTCCGTCAACGAAATCGAACGATTCATGTGGCTAAACGTCTCCTTAGGAACCTAGTTTAACATACTAAGACGGATTTTAAAACGGTAAGCCGCAGACAGGCGGAAAACGCCAAAAACCGAATCTGTCATTTTTTATCAAATTTCAACCATTGTTTTTCTTCAACCAAAACTCACTCAATTCCGCTTTACGCACCAAAACAGACACGCCACTATTACACGTCGCAATTCCACGAAAAACGCTCACTAATTTGACTTGGATCAAAATCTGACATAAACTTCCGACGCGCATAACTTTTGCGTCGGATATCAGAATCGAACGATTCCAGCGGCCACACGTTCCTCTAATAACCTATTTTTAATCCACAAAATAGAATTTAAAACGATCAAGCTAAGGCTAGCCGAAATAGCCAAAAACAGAATATATTTTTATACGAAAAATAGCCAAAAATTCATTTTCGATCAAATCTCGCCAATTCCTTCACCAAACAATCACATTTCAATCTATCAATGCACACATTAACAATTTGGAGAGTTCCTAATTAGAAAACAGCATGGCAGCACCAAAAACCTTCACGGTTTTCTCCCCAAAACAGAGAGTTCCTCAATCGGTTCATTGAACCCTGAACCCCTCCCCCATTCATTCTAATTTTTCTCATAATCCCCGTGAAATGCAGAGGGCAAAACGATCCCATTCTCGGCCATCAGAGCAGGGCAAAACCGAAGGGAAACTTCCTGTTCCCGGTCGGTTTCGTCGCGGGAGAGCCGAGCCACACACTGGCTCCAGCACACGCACACACTACACTCTAAAATGCTCTGACGACCGAGTCCTACTGTCGGGAATCCAAGAACAACCGAGCTTCCGCACTCGGTCGACAGAACCAAAGAAAACAGGGGAGAACTCACCTTCGGTTTCTCGATGCGGGAAGGCAAGGCAGCTCCTCTCTTCAGCTCATCGGAGTACTCTGAGCACCGGCCTCTCTTCCTCGGCGGTCGGTCGTCGACGATTTCTCCTCCCCGATCTCTCTCTCGCTCCCTTTTTCGGCCGTGCCACACTCAGTGGAATGGCTTCTACCCGAAGCCATTCCACCATATATCATTCATTTTTTTTTAATAAATTATAAATTACAAAACTGCCCTCACGTGTTTTAATATTCCGTGATTTCGTTAATTTCTCGACCTCCCGACTTCAAATTCTAAAAATCATCGCAAAAGTAGGCTCCGAGTCTTATAATTTAAATTTTTCCGTTGAAATATTTCTCAAAACTCCGACCGAGACTAAATTTAAAAATTTCAGAAATTAAAATTAAAATTTGAAATTTCTTGGTTATTACAAGGCTAGATTAAATTATATATTTTCTTGCATTTCAAAAATTATGGAATAAACAGTGATAATAAAGTATGAGTTTTTTTTTTAATTTTAAATTCTAAAATATGATTTTTTTTAAAAAGAACTCTTAAAGGTTATTATTCATCGAATGAAACCTCAAAGTATCATAAATTGGCAAAATGAACTTTCTAGAGGCCAGTTGACCTCTCAAGCTAAATGACGAATTAATTTAGAAACAAAATACCAAATAATATTTAATTTACTTGACATTTTTACCACATCATGGGAATATAATCTAAAAATTATCGTAATTTTCTAACACTTGTACAATTTATTATAATTTTAGCTAATTATTTTATAAAACAATTATAATAAATCATAAAAGTGTTAGAAAATAACAAAAAAATTTTGCTTATATTTCTATAATGTGATAAACATACGTTAAAAATTTTAAGTAAATTGAACATCGTTTGGTATTTATTTAAAATTAATTTATAAAGTGAAGAAGAAACGGGAAAATAATCTAAAAATTTTCTTGATTTTCTAACACTTGTACGATTTACTATAATTTTAATTAATTATTTTATAAAAAAAATTATAATAAATCATAAAAGTATTAGAAAATCACAAAAAAATTTCTATTATCTTTTGATAATGTGATAAATTTGCAATAAAAATTTTAAGTAAATTGAATATCGTTTATTATTTGTTTAAAATTAATTTATAAAGTGAAGAAGAAATGAGAGTACTTTATAAATTAATTTTAAAAAAATACTAAACGATATTGAATTTACTTGAAATTTTTATTACATGTTCATCCGATCATGGAAAAATAATCTAAAATGTCTTGTGATTTTCTAAAATATTTACTATTTATTTTAATTGTTTTATAACATAATTAACTAAAATTATAATAAATTGTATAAGTGTTAGAAAATTACGAAAATTTTTATATTATTTTCCTATAATCATGATAAAAATTTTAAATAAATTAAATATCATTTGATATTTTTTTTAAAATTAATTTGTTATTTAGCTAGAAAAGTTGGTCGGTTCAATTAAATTAACCGGGCTATTAATAAGATTTATTTTGTCTATTTATAATATTTTGAGTTTTGATATTAAATTTCAAAAAACATTTTAATAAAATTATTTAAAATAAAAAATTCCTGCGCGAAAAACGAAAATATATGATCACGTTGTCAGGACGCACTCAATAAAGAAGGTAGTCCACCATGATAACAGAGCACCTTTGTTTTCAGAATAAAATAATAAAAAGAGAGACCTCTGCTACGACGGGAGTGATTGATTAATCTAGGATGAAGGCCAGGGAGGGATAGCCTTTTAAAAAGGGCTCTTAGTTTCTGACGATTGCTCCAAACCCTGATCTAATGAGCTGAAGATCCCTCAGTGTAGCTGCTGCTGTGTAAGGATCTTGTCTCTTCCTCCTACTCTTTCTCGTTCTTGCTGTTTCGTTCTGATTACTGTAATTTTTGGCTGTTATTCTTTGAGATTCTGCTTTGATTCTTCCAGTTTTGGTGAAAAGCAAGTGTATTTTCCTCTGATGGTTGGTGATTCCATGTCTGGATAAGGTTGTTCATGCCGTATGTTCTTCTTTGGTTAAGCAGAAAAAAGGTTGATAAAAGAGGACGAAGATGGTAGATTTTGCAGTAGATGCTGATCGGTTGAAAGCTCAGACTCAAACTGAAGAGGACGATGAGCTGATCATTGATATTCCATTGCTGTTAGAAACTTCAGATGATTCGAAGGATACCATCTATTCTGAATGGTCAAAGTGCTGCATTTACCGAGTTCCAAAAAAACTACGCAGTGTGAAGAAAGAAGCCTACACTCCTCAGCTAGTTTAGATCGGTCCTTTCCACCATGGAAGACCAGAGCTCAAACCAATGGAGTTGGTCAAATCTCGATATTTCCATCAGTTCTGCCGACGAACAGCACACACCCGAGACGATTTGAGAAACGTAATCGATGAAAAATGTGAAAAAGACATTAAGGCTTGTTATGCAGGAACGTTTCAGATCACAACTGGCTTTGCAGACGCCGGCTTCATTATCGAGCTTCTGCTGAGAACTATTGAAAAATATTTTTGAAAGAAGAGAGACTAGAAAGTTTAGAAGGAAAGATTACTTCTCTGATTTTGTCACTTCTCTTTTTTGCTACACACAAACTCAAAGACATTACCTCTAGTTATCATAATTGACTCTCTAGAAAGATCTATAAGATTCTACACATCTCTATAAGCTTCTATAATCTTCTTCAAGCTTTTACAAGCTTCTATAGTTTTCTTCAAGCTTCTATAAGTTTCTCCAAGCTTCTCTAAGCTTCTACAAGTTTCTATAATCTTCTATAGTCTTCTTCAAGCTTCTACAAGCTTCAAGAAGTCAAGTTTATAATTTCAACATCCCCCCTTAAACTTGATTTCTCGTTACTCCAATCAAAGCTTTCAATCTGACGAAGTTTTCTTGCTTGAGTGGTTTAGTGAAGATATCAGCTACTTGATCAGGAGACTTCACATACTCCACTTGTACATCTTTCTTCGTGATGCGCTCTCGTATATAATGATAGCGCGTGTCAATGTGCTTACTTCGATCATGGAAGACTGGATTCTTAGCCAAAGCTATTGATGATTTGTTATCCATACAAATCTTGGTTGGCTCCTCTTATGGAAAACGCAATTCCTTCAATAGGTTTCGGAGCCATATTGCATGACAGACACATGAAGTAGCAGCTACATACTCTGACTCGCATGTTGAGAGAGTCACGATTGGTTGTTTTCTTAACATCCATGTAAAGGCAGTGTCTCCCATGTAAAAGACAAAGCCAGTCGTGCTCTTTCGATCATCTATATCTCCACTCCAATCGCTATCGCTGTATCCAACAAGCTTGTAATCATTAGATTCAGAATAGTACAAACCATAATTTATTGTACCTCTTATATAACGAAGAATTCTTTTTGCTGACTTCATATGAGTTGTTGTTGTTGGATTCTCCATGAACCTGCTGACAACTCCAACTGCATAAAGAATATCTGGCCTTGTGCATGTCAGATATCGCAAGCTACCAATCAAGCTCTTAAAAAATGTTGGATCTACTTTTTCTCCTTCTTCATGCTTTGATAACTTGATTCCGCATTCCATTGGTGTGGCAACTGGATTTGAGTCATTCATCTTGTATTTTTTAAGTACCTCTTTGGCATAGCCTTCTTGAGTGATTAGGATGCCATTGTCTTTCTGCTTTACTTCAATTCCAAGATAGTAAGACATGATTCCGATGTCAGTCATTTCAAACTCCTTCATCATCTCCTTTTTAAACTCTTCGAACATGCTTGAACTGCTACCTGTGAATATCAAGTCATCTACATATAGGCATACGATCAAGATATCACCGTTTTGGATTTTGATGTAGAGTGCATGCTCATATAGACACTTGATGAACTTTCTTTCTTGCAAATACTTGTCAATTCGAGCATTCCAAGCTCTTGGGGATTACTTCAACCCATAGAGTGCCTTTTTCAACTTTAAAACTTTGTCTTCTTTTCCCTTGATCTCATAGCCTTGTGGTTGCTCGATGTAGACTTCTTCTTCAAGGACTCCGTTGAGAAAAGCAGATTTCACATCCATTTGATGTATCTTCCATTTATTTTGAGCTGCCAAAGAAATAATCAATCTAATAGTTTCTAGTCGAGCAACGGGAGCAAATACCTCATCATAGTCAATGCCAGCTCTTTGACTATAGCTTTTTGCCACCAATCTCGCCTTGTATCTTTGGACGTCTCCATTGGCATTTTTCTTTGCTTTGTACACCCACTTCACTCCAATTGTCTTGTGCCCTTTTGGAAGTGAAGCTAGCTCCCATGTATTATTCTTCTCAATTGCCTTTATCTCTTCATCTATGGCATTTCTCCAATTCTTGTTTTCCACCGCCTCTTGAAAATTTATGGGCTCACAATCGACAAATAAACAAAAAAGAGTAAGGTTATCTTGATTTTCAGTTACCTCATAGAGTTCATGTAAACTCCTGAAGCGTGGAACTCTTTCATTTGAATTTTCATCTTCTTGAAGACTCGCAGTTGGTGAAGTTGGCGGAATAGTAGGCTCTTGCTCCATCCTTGATTGCTCCATGTCATTTTCCTCAAAGTGTGGAAAAAAGTGTATTCATTGGTATGTGATCTCCAATCCCATTCTTCTCCTTCATTGAATACGACATCTCGGCTGATGGTTGTCTTCCCAATATTAGGGTTGTAAAGTTTATATCCTTTGGAGTTACTGTCGTAGCCAATAAAGATGTACTTTTGGCTTTTATCATCTAGCTTGTTTCTTTCATTGTCAGGTACATGCACATGAGCTATACTCCCGAAGACTCTTAGATGAGCAATGTTGGGCTTTCTTTTACTCCATGCTTCTTGTGGTGTTTTACCCCACACGCTTCTTGTTGGTGATCGATTAGATAGATAGACTGCACATGCAACTGCTTCTGCCCATAGCTCCTTGGGTAGTCCTTTGCTTTTGAGCATACTTCCTGTCATTTCAAGAATTGTTCGATTCTTTCTTTCTGTCACTCCATTTTGTTGAGGAGATCTTGGTACTGTCAATGGTCGTCGTATCCCATGAGTTTCACAGAACTCTTGAAATGCTTTTGAGGTGAACTCTCCTCCTCGATCAGATCTCATAGCTTTAATCTGTAGACCACTCTCTTTCTCGACGGTAGCTTTGAATTCCTTGAAGACTTCAAAGACCTCAGATTTTTGCTTCGAGAAATATACCCATGTTTTTCTTGAGAAATCATCAATGAAGAGAAGGAAATAGTTATTCTTACCGAGTGAGCTTGGCTTAATTGGACCGCACACATCCGTATGTATAAGTTCTAGTGGCTTCCTAGCTCTTGAGGTTGATTCCTTTGGAAAGCTTTTCTTGAATTGCTTCCTAAGTAGACATCCTTCACATACTTGATCAGGATGACGAATGCATGGTAATCCTTTCACCATCTCCTTCTTGGATAACAATTCTAGTCCTCCGAAATTGAGATGCCCAAATCGAAGATGCCAAAGCCAAGATGAATCTTTGTAACACGTATTGAGACATTTAATAGCTTCATTTTGAATGTTGAGCATAAACATTCGATTCTTTGACATCGACACCTTTGCAATCAAGTTGTTAGCTTTATCTCTTATAGAAAGGTTATTATCTCTCAAGTGAATATCATAACCTTTCTCTAAGAGTTGACCTAAGCTCAAGATATTGTGCTCTTCATGTTCGGCACATAATAGACATTTGATATGAATGTGCATTTTCCATTCTTTAAGCGGATGAGAATCTTACCTTTACCTTGTACTGCTACCTTGGATTCATCTCCAAAAGTCACATTACCACCCACTGATTCGTCAAGCTCCACGAACATGCTTCGTTTTCCGCACATATGATTGCTTGCGCCAGTGTCCAAGTACCATTTATTATCTTTTTCTTTTTTATTATCTTTGTAAGCCAATAGCACGGTGCCATCTTCTTGTCTACTTTCTTCAGCATAGTTGACCTTTTCCTCAATTTTGTTGCTTTTAGGAGCTCTACATTCGAAAGCGTAATGACCAAATTTCTCACAATTGTAACACTTAATACGTGACTTGTCATACCTTGATTTAGAATTGTCTTTTCCATGACCTCTTGTTGAATTTTCTTTTCTTTGAAAACTGTTGTTGTCGTCGTTGAATCTCCGACCTTGTCCACGCCAATGACCTCGTCCTCGTTCTTGACCATGAACTCGTCTTTGCTGGTTCTTGTAACCGTTTTCTTCTTTGGTTGAAGCAACTTGAGTTTTGAGTAGTTGCTCCATGATCTCCCCTTCTTCTTTTTCTTTTCTTCGTAGGCTTGTAATGATCCCAAAAGCTGCTACATTGTCATTGTCTCCAAATCTTTCGTTTCTTCGATAACAGTGACGATATACTCAAACTTTGAATCTACTGATCTAAGGATCTTCTCCATTATTTTTACATCATCTAACTTTTCACCATTTCTTTTTATTTGATTGGTCACCGTTATTCTTCTTTCATATGTAAGACTTCAAACTCAGCTCTTAATGTTTGAAGACGTACTTTTTTTACTAGATCTGCTCCCTTGTAAGAAGTTTGAAGTTTTTCCCATGCCTCCTTTGCCGTCTTTGCTTCTGAAATCTTTTCAAAAGTATCTTCATCTAACCCTTGATAGATGAGATAGAGAGCCTTCTTGTCTCTCTTTCTTGAGTCTCTCAAACTATCCTTTTGTGTTTGAGATAGATTTGCATCATTCTCTAACTCGGTGTGACATTTCTCTACTATTTCCCACACATCTTGCGCACCAAGGAGAGCTTTCATCTTGATGCTCCAATTGTCGTAATTGCTCTTGTTGAGTGTTGGAACTTGGAAAGGAACCATACCACCATTTGCCATCTTTCTACAAAGGATCTTCAGCCTCTGATACCACTTTGTTGGAAAATATTTTTGAAAGAAGAGAGACTATAGAGTTTAGAAGGAAAGACTACTTCTCTGATTTTGTCACTTCTCTTTTTTGCTACACACAAACTCAAAGACATTACCTCTATTTATACTAGTGATCATAATTGACTCTCTAGAAAGATCTATAAGCTTCTACACATCTCTATAAGCTTCTATAATCTTCTTCAAGCTTCTACAAGCTTCTATAGTCTTCTTCAAGCTTCTATAAGCTTCTCCAAGCTTCTCTAAGTTTCTACAAGCTTCTATAAGCTTCTATAGTCTTCTTCAAGCTTCTACAAGCTTCAAGAAGTCAAGTTTATAATTTCAACATGAACCTTGGAAACCCACGAAGATGATTATATATGTAACAAGCCATGGCTGGCGAAAAGTGTGGAGCTTGATTTGATCTTACTCGAGAATCAGCTTCCTTTTTTCGTACTGGAAAAAATATATAATTTTGCTTTCTCTTCGATCTCGGCGAAACAAGACCATGATTGCAACAGCCAGATTGAGATCAAGCAAAACGAGACGAAGATTATTAGAACTGGGTATGAATTTAACTATCAAAATGAGCAAGAAAGCAAAGATTTCAAAGATCGGAGCAAGAAATCCAGAACCTTTTGTTCGAATTGCTGTTTTACCTGTAATTGCAGAGAAGGCGAAGATGAAGACGACGGCTCAATCCTTTCAAAATCAACTTTTTTAAAACTAGCCAGACAGTTTTTTTCGAAGCGAAAACATCATCTCAAGTATAAAGGAGCAATCTCAGGAGTTCTCCATTTCACTGACTTGCTGAGATACTATTACTGCCCGCCGGGCCACGGCCTTAAATTCGAGCAACAAATCGACAGCAGACTGCAAAATCTACGTAGTGCGACGAAGCTGGACGGAGCCAGAATAAACTTTGAATCGGTCGAAAAGACATACTTAAACAACATTAAATTCCGCAAAGCGAGATTGTTGAAACGCTGCCCATACTTCAACTGCTCATGGCTGCTTAAATGTCTACCTTGCTTCTTCGACAGCATCCCTGACTTGAAATGCGCGCAACCGACGCTCAAACTCCCTCGACTGGAAGTCGACGACACCACCGAATGCGTGTTTCGAAACCTTCTGGCTTTCGAACGGTGCCATTATCTGAACGAAGTCTACATCTGCAACTATGTTTGGTTGATGGATAAGCTGATCAATACCCAGAAAGACGTTGAGCATTTGATCGACCAGAAGGTGATCGTGGATTTTTTGGGCAGCAGCAAAGCCGTGGCGGGGCTTTTCAACTCACTCTGCAAGCAAATTGTGGAGCAAAAATCATGCTATTATAAATGTGTTGAAGACATTGTCGATCACTGCAGCAACCCTCTGAACAGAATCATGGCTACATTGACGAATGTCTATTTCCGAGATTTTTGGAGGGGACAGCCACTGTTGTCGGAATCATAGGTTTGGTTCTTACTATCTGGCATTTCGCTCGGCGTCTCATGAAGTAATTGAGTTCGCTTACAAGTATAAGATGATGTAAGAATTAGTGTTTAATTATGGTTTGTGCTGGAGTGCTTGCCTTTGCAGTTCATGTACACTTTTTTTAGTGTTTGATGTAAATTACTTTAAAGTTAGGAGTGCTCTGTTTGGGAATCATTGTAGCTTATTTCATAATTTTATATAATTTAGTATTGATATAAAATGTTAAGGTAAAATTTCTCTAAAAGCTAACTCCAACGATCAAATATATACATGATCATTTACTTTAGTTAATATAAAAATATTATTTTGAAAAGTGTCTTTTAAAATTTAATTGTCATTAACTAAATTTATTTTTATGTTGATTTTTTAAATATTTAATTAATAAAAATGATTAAGTTGTCATACTGGAAACATGGTCGAGTCTGTGCAACGTTGTGAGACTAAGGTAAACACCCGCCTCGTTGAAAAAGAGAGGTTGCATTTACTCAACTATCTAAATATATTTACGTGTTAAATAATAATCGATCAAATTAATATTAATAATTATTTAACACGTTAATAAATTTATTTATAAACTATACTAATATTAAAAATATAAACATGAGTATGTTGAAAAACAAATCTAACGACTGAACTTGAAACTTAAGAATTATAATTATGTAATATATTCGGGTCCAAAATGGGGCTCGCATGGCTTTTTGTGAGGTTTGTGGAAGGGCAGGTCTAATATGCTTGTGCTCATGGATCAAATCATAAACCAATCCTTTTGATCTGAGCCCCACCAACATAGACTAGTCTAACTTTTATAAATTTATAGTGGGTCCAAATGTGATTCGTGTGTGTTTTTCGTCGCTAGTCGTTACACTAAATTACAGAAAATAGAAAATATTGACTCTTCACAAAATATTATATAAACTTAGTTAAACATATGACACATGACAAATGAACAGATCGAGCCAAACCAGAAGTAGTTTGGCTCACCGAGTCTAATGGGCTGAGTTTGATGAAGCAGATTGAAAAAATTTCAATCTCAGTCAGTTCACGAGCCACGAGTTAAATGAACCGAGCTGAGTCAGTTCAACATCGGATTAACGAGTCTATCGAGCCTTAACGACTCGAGTGTATATAAATATTTTCAACTTATATTAATATAATGTAAGTTTTTAAAAAAAATTTATTTACGATTAAGGGTTTTTTTTTTTTTTACTTTAAACCTTAAAGTATGAGATTTTTTTAAATCAAACCATAAACTATCAACCGTAATAATTTAAAACTTAAAATATAAAAAACCTAACAAATTAAACCATTGAGGACGGTAGTAAACCGTCTGTTCTCCGAGAACGGACGGCTGATGTGAAAAGTATGGTCGTCCATTCTAGACAATTGTCTATCCGTTTTAGAGGGAATGACCGTCCATTCTCCCGTACTATATGTAGTGATGGTCATTAATGTTGAATTTGCAAATCACGAAAACTCTAAAACCTCTAACGATATCGTATTTCTAGCGACGTTTTTTTTCTTATTATTAGCGATGGCTGATGGATATTTATTCAAGTAGAAAGGTTGATGGCGACGAAGCAACGAATGCAGATGTCAACGTGGATTGGTATTCAGACGACACACTCAAGTACGGTGATTTTTGAGTATTCGATCACTTAGAAAGTGATGGAGAAATAAAGGTGCATTCAACTTCCAAAATACTAGACGAGGAGCTTCGAACATCGGTCGGGTATGAAGATAACGAGGCAGAAAGCATACCGGTAAGGAAAGAAATTTCTATCGATTATTCTTTGAATAAATATAGTTCTATAGCAGCCATTAGAGAATAAATAAAAGAATATGTTTTGAACAATAGATATCAAATCAAATTTATTAAAAGTGAATATTGGCAACTCACGGCAGTGTGTGAAGATAGATGTGAGTGGCGACTGAATGCTTCAGTCATGCAAAATAAGCCGACATTCCAAATAAAGAGTTATACTGATTCTCACAGCTGTGCAAGGAAGATTGAAAATTGTCACGCTACTACAAATGAAGTGTACTATTTCAAGGTGGAAAATTTTACGCAGTTGATAACGTTAAATTTTCTTAGATTTATTCAATTACACGTACGTGTCACACGTGACCACAAATTGGTGCGTTGTACTATTTCAAAAATCAACGCAATCGGACTTTTAATTCACACCTAAAAATTCGTGAAAAACTTATACGAAATTTACCTTCAGTAAATTTTGGCAGATTTTGCAATTAACATTTTCAAAAATCTTATTCAACACTCAAGAACAAAACACAATGAAATCCGATATCAAAATGATCATGTGCAAAAGGGAGATATCACTTTGGATTTCGTAAATTCTTCCAATCAATTAGTCGATATCTTCACTAAACCCTTAGATGAGAATACCTTTAATGATATTTGTGTTCGGTTGGGTTTATTTAGAATTGAGAAGTAATGAAATTAGAATCTCATTCAGGAAGTGTTGACCACTATTAGAATCAGTCGACACCTCAAACTCTCTGTTTCATTTGTATTCGACAGAAGTGTCGACCTATACTAATACTGGTCGACACCATGGTCTTTCAGAGTCATTCAGTTTACGAAGAAGTGTCGACCGCTATTAAAACCAGTTGACCGCTGGGTCGTCTATAAATATATCTAGTCGGTTGAAACCTTCACCGCGCGAACCCTTCTCATTTCTTCAGCAATTTTTCATCCAAAATCTCAAACTTCATCCCATTTCTTCCAGAAATCATTATCTCTCTCCTCTAAATCTCCAATGGCATCATCCTTACATAGCAAATTTGTCTTTTGCCGAAAGAGATCGAAGAACTCTGCTCAAAAAACCGAGCAAGAGCCTCTGTCACAATGGCTGTCTCCATTATTCACAAATAAAGAGTCTTTAGAGAGGTATGAACGTGATTTTCAATTCAAGTTACTAATTTTGTGTAAAAGAGTCAAATTCTCGAAGTTATATAGTCTAAATCTGGTAGAGTCATTGAAACTTATGGGATTGTATGAATTGTTTGACTGTGATGGCTCTTACTTTGAGACTCCGATGAGAATGTTCTATGCAAATTTAGAACATTCTCTGAGACATCTTAGAATTGTTAGTTATGTGTATGGAAAACACATTGAGATAACCTTCCGCTCACTCGATGCCATTTTGGAATGCAAATTCAACAAAGCTGTCGAAAAATATTATGAGGCAGCAAAGTATCCGGACTTCATAGGCACAAGTGAAGGTTCTGAATTTTTAAGGACGATTGTCAAGAATCCAAATCAATCCCTTCCAATGAAGCCGAAAGCTAAGGACCTGAATGTACGTGCACGACTCATTCACTATATGATCACGTACAATCTCCTACCTAGGGATGGACACAGAGATCACATTAGTGGTATGGATCTCTATGTTCTATACAAAATCTATAGAGGAGAACAATTCAATGTTGGATATACAATTTTGAACAGGATGCTTCAGGTTTTCAACAACGTCTCAAAATCCCTACCAATTAATCTTCTCTTACTAAAGATTTTTGTGAAGAATGGGGTACAAATTTCAAGGTCCGAAACTCCATTACCATTAAAGAAAACTAACACCTACACAACTTCCTCTCTTGCACGAATGAGGATAAGCGTCAATGTTGAAGGTGAATGGATCTTTAAAGGAGAACAGTTTGGTGCACCTGGTGCTGGACCATCTCATATTAGCGTATATGTTGATGGTGGTCATGGGTCAATCCAAGCTCTTGACCTCATTTCAACATACCTAGGGGGAGGTTTTCTAACATTGAGGAGAGGCTTAATACCTTGGAGGCGAGTATAGACAGCATAGGCACTACCCTTGGCACCTTGCAAAACTTAATCATCACTCGTCTTGATAGGATGGAAGCTGAACAAAGCTACCAGTTCACCAAACTTCATCAAAGTATTGAAAATCTTAAAGTCTACTAGGATGAAGAAGATGATGAGGAAGATCCTTCAGCCAATCCAAGTATTCTTCCAAATGAGTGATTGTCCTTGTATGCGATTGACTTATTTGACGATGCCCTAGTTTGAATATGTTTGTAATAACTGAATATTAGTAGTTTCTAATTGTGTTTCTGCAAATTGATGCTTTTAACTTGCTTGTTAATGTTCATTTCTTTTTGATATGTCAAAAGGGAGAGAAATAAGATATTTAGTTCATATATTGTCGGGAAGATTTAATCAATAAAAGCATGGAAGAGTGTGAAATCTATTCAATATTTTGTCATCATCAAAAAAAGGGAGATTGTTAACTTAATATGTGTTTAAGGTTTATATGTTTTTTTATGATGTTTACTAAAATGTGTTTAAGTTTAATATATTTTTTTATGATGATTAATAAAATGGATTCAAGTATAATATAAGTTGACAATGTTTAATATATTGAATAAACATAAGAAATAAATTACTTGTTGCGTTTCTTAATTGAAAATGCCCTTGAAAAATGGTATTTCATACTGATAAGTTATTATCAAGTTTGTAGTAGCATAAATGAAGAAATATAGTTTCAGAGTGTCTCAAGTGTCGACTAGGATACACAAGTAACGACCGCTGAATGCAGAGAAGATTAAAGTGTCAACCGCGAGGATCGACCTGTGCAAACATAAGCAATTCAAGTGTCGACTGGTATACACAAGTGTCGACCGCTTAATGCAGAGAAGATTGAAGTGTTGATCACAAGGATCGACCTGTGCAAACAGAAGCAATTCAAGTGTCAACCGGTATACTCAAGTGTCGACTGTTTAATGCATAGAAGATTGAAGTGTCGACCACGAGGATTGACCTGTGCAAGGTGTCCTCTCAACCTCAAAGGGTATTCATTTTTCTTTCAGTCCTATACTCCTCTCAAAGTAGAAACTTGAGATTACATTATTGAGAGAGTGTTATTTGAGTCTCAATTTACTATCCTGTACTGAAATTTAGAAAAATGATGAATCTTTAAGAGAAGGTGTGTAAAGGCAGTTGATTGACATCCGTAAAGTTCAATCAAAGGTTCTCGAGGAAAAGATGGGAAGAATCTCCAAGGGGGAGACCTTGAAGCACGGACATAGGCAAGTTTGACCAAACTGCGTTAAAGATTCGGTGTTGTCTCTTTCTTCTCTTTACTCCTTACTTGCTTTAGATTCAATTTATCTGAAAAACGAAATTCGTAATCACCTTCTTTAAACCCTAAAGAGTGATCAATTGAATTAATATAAGTTGATAATGTTTAATATATTGAATAAACATAAGAAGTAAATTACTTGTTGCGTTTCTTAATTGAAAATGCCCTTAAAAAATAATAAGTCATTATCAAGTTTGTAGTAGCATAAATGAATAAATACAGTTCCAGAGTACCTCAAGTGTCGACCAGAATAACAAGTGTTAACCGCTAAATGCAAAGAAGTTTAAAGTGTCAACCACAAGGATCGACCTGTGCAAACAGAAACAGTTCAAGTGTTGACCAGCATACACAAGTGTCAACTGCTTAATGCAGAGAAGATTAAAGTGTCGACCACGAGGATCGACCTATGCAAACAGAAGCAATTCAAGTGTCGACTGGTATATAAGTGTTGACCGCTTAATACAGAGAAGATTGAAGTATCGACCACGAGAATCGACCTGTGCAAATAGAAATAATTCAAGTGTCGACCGATATACACAGGTGTCGACCGTTTAATGCAGAGAAGATTGAAGTGTCGACCACGAGGATCGACCTGTGCAAGGTGTCCTCTTCACCTCAAAGAGCATTCATTTTTCTTTCAGTCCTATACTCCTCTTAAATTAGAAACTTGATATTACATTATTGAGAGAGTGTTGTTTGAGTCTCAATTTATTATCTCGTATTGAAATTTAGAAAAATGATGAATCCCTAAGAGAAAGGTGTGTTAAGGCAGTTGATTGATATCCGTGAAATTCAATCAAAGGTTCTCAAGAAAAAGATGGAAAGAATCTACAAGGGCGAGACCTTGAAGCGCTGACATAGGCAAGGTTGGCACAACTGCATTAAAAATTTGGTGTTTTCTCTTTCTTCTCTTTACTCCTTACTTGCTTTAGATTCAATTTATCTGAAAAACTGAATTCGTAATCACCTTCTTTAAACCTTAAGAAGTAATCAATTGAATTAATAGCAATCACAATCATTATAACAGAATAAAAAACAACATTGGCACCTTGTTCCAAAGGTGCCCGATTTGAGGGGCCAGCTTGTATTGGGAGCTGGGGAGCTATTCATTTAAACATAAATTTCAGGCCTATTTCAACAAAATTGGCTTGGCTTTGAGAATTTTTAGAAACGTCTGCTCGGGTTTGGAATTTTCGGCAATTAGGAGGCTGGGTCTTTTAATTTTTGGATTTAGGAGGCTGGGGCTTTGGATTTTGAGACTCGATTTTGGGTTATCGATGATAAGACTTTGGATTTTGGGTGTCAAGGGCTGAGATTTGAGCGTTTTCGAGGACAAAACTCACAGATTCGACAAAACGAAGATTTTTCTCTCGATTTCAGGGGACAGAGGGCGCATAGGGGCTGATTCTATTTATACTCTTAGGATATCGACCCCCCCATGTGAGGGTGAACGTCCCATAGTTTCAACCCTAGAACTGAACGCGGGGGTCGCGTGTTGAACGTGGCTGACCGCATATGTAACACGAGCAGCATTGACACGTGCGCGGCGGTAGAACACCTCCGACATTGTCTCCTGAGGAGGATGGAGGGCGTCAAGTTCTCACACGGCCCCAAGATTTAAGTTGATAAGTTTTTTATATTTTAAAATTTGTTTTAGTTGGATTAGAATGTCAAGGATTTAAAAAAAAAATGGATATTTCAAGTTTCTTTGATTTTTATTCTGATTTTAAAACAAATTATGAAAAGACAAATTTCTTCCGTCGAGGCATTTTTAAATCAGATCCCACTTGGTTCACAGCTTGCAATAAGTAAGGAGGAAATATTACTATAATATTAAATTTTCTTGCTATCTTTCCTCTCTCTGCCTAACTTGTGGTGTCCATCGGGTGGCCAGCGACATGGTTGATTCAAATGGGAATGTTAAGGATGATGAATATCGTTTCATGAACAATTTTTTTTATTCGTGATAAAATTTTTATTTTATTTTTATTATGATTACCTTATATGTGTATTATTTCCTAAATTATTTAATAAATAAATATTTAAAACTTTTTAGATAAAAAATTTATCGTAATAAAATATATTAATATATTATATTTTCAACTAAAAAATAAATGACAAAATCAGAAAATAAACTAAATTTATAATATGTGTGATTTAAAGAGACAGTAAAAAATTCATGTGTCTTTATTCTAATTATAAAAATATTTAAAAAATAAAGTAAACAACATGAATCATTGAATATGACACGTGCGGTTAAGATTACCAACAGTTTTTGATCCAACGTGCAATATGGGCTAAACATGATGTCACATAATAATTATAATGACCCGTATCATTAAAAAATGAAGAGTTTTTCATTAGATTAACCATGCTGCAAAATCTAATAAATTAAAAACACTTTCATAAAAGACCAAAACTTACACGGACAAGAAAATAATTATAAAATAAAAAATCATGATGACTTAAAATAAATGGTTGAATTCTACAAACGACTACAAGTATGTCTTGGGTTAAAAAAAAAACTCAAATTAATTTTTCTTAAAAAAAAAATTTTAAGTATCGAAAAGGTACAAAAAACAGCTTTGCGGTAAACTGTTACGCCCCACGTTTCGATTTGCCGCATTCGGAGAATGGCAAACCGTTCCTCATGCGGCGGCATTTCTGAGAATGGAGATCTCCCACGTGAAAAACGGTTTGCCATTCTCTGGACGCGGTAAACTGTTATATGAGTGTTTTTAAAACAATTTGCCGCATATGGAGAACGACAAACCATTCTCACGCATGCGAGAGATGTTCACCCTTAAACGGCAAATTGTCCTGCGTTAGTATAACGTCGGTCAGCCTTCATTTGGACAACTTTTCATCTGAAATCCATCTTTTCTTTCGGCCAAATCCCCATATCAGAGCGTTATATTGTCGAAATCATCATATTCGAATGTTTTTCGCCAAAATCGAGGGTTTTCTTTGATAAAATCGAGCTAAATCCGAAAACCTGAGCTAAAAATTGCCACATTGGGCTTTTTTCGTGCTCAAAATCAGCAATCCATGATGTTATTTCCCCGAAAGTTAAAAAAAAACTCAAAAATTTGATAATTCAAAAAATTTCGAAAATGCCCCCTAGAATGTTTACAAATCGAAAAGCTCCTCGGCAAAATTTACAAGGTGGCTCATCAAACCTGACGCTAGTTGAAGTGCCGCAACCGCCTCCTAGTTATTTTTTGATGGAGTTTCGAAGCCAGAGATGGAAGGAGCAGTACGAGCAGGATAAGGGAATCCACTCGATCTTTTACGGGAAGGCTGCCAACTTTAATGGTTGGGAGTGTTTGGAGATTAATGAGATATTTGACAACATCTTTCTCCATGGGGTGTACGACATGCAGGAGGAGAGCTGCTGCAAAATTGTTCAATTATTTTATGCGAACTTATATAGTATTTGCGTACATATGTCATAGGCAGAAGCAGTGTTTGACTTCTTTAAATTCATTGTCCACAGCTTTCAGCAACTCTTGATATTTAAATAAAACTAGAGTACTAATCAGGATAATACTGGGCAACTACAATTTGAACTAAACTTGGAAATGTATTATACCTTTTGTCGATCTAAAATAAATGTCCACCCGCCTTCCGATCCAAAGTTCAAGTCTCGATTTAAATGTTGCAAAAACCACTGTCAGCTGTCCATAGACTCTTTTTCAACGTTGACAACAACGACAAGATATATTCCATTGTTGCCATCAATACTAAAAACTATGAGTAATTGTTCAGAACACGAGCCCTTCAGATGACAGTCATCCAAACAGATAAAGGGCGACCATGCTGCAACAAACCTGTCTTGCAAGCAGTTATGCACATATACATTCTTTGGCATACCATTAATCACTCCCCGTCTCGTAAGCATGTATTTTTACTGTGCTACCCAAATTTGATCTATATATTTTTACTGCGTACAACCAGACTAACTTGTACTGTTCGTCGCTCTTGCCTTCGTTAAGTGTTCGATCTATGCTTCTTGCTCTTTTAGCAATATTGAGCGTAATGTTGACAGTGAAATCCTTCTTTACTGTCTCGATGATGGAAAGGATTTCTCACATATGTTGACTTTTAAACCTGTCCAGGTAGTGATTTGCAATATATTTTGCACTAGCGTTTTGATTCTCAATTATTCTCGTACAGCTGTGAGAATTGATCAAACTCTTTAATTAAAAAAGCTGCTCGTCTTGCATCTGCGAAGCATGCAGTCGCCACGCACATTCGTCTATGCATTTAGCCGTCAGTCGCCGTTTGTTACTTTGGGCAATGTTTAATGTTATAACTAATTTGTATAGAATATTCGAGTATTTCCATTTTAATTTTATTTATATATCTATATTTTTTCTTTAAAAAAACCTATTGAGATTTCTTCACGTACCGATAGGCTTTCCACTTCATCAACGTCCGATCCAGTCGGTGTTCGAAACTCCTCGTCTAGAGTTATGGAGGCTGAATGCACCTTTATTTCTTCGTCCCCATCTATGTGATCGAATGCTCGAATATCACCATATGCAGGAGTGGCATGCGAATACCAATTCATCTCGACATCAAAACTTGTTGGCTTGCCTAAATCAGCCGCTCTAATTGAATGATCATCTATCGTCATTGCTAATACAAAACAATTCTCGCAAGCAAGATAATGGTGGAGAGATTTTAGAGAGATAGAGAAGAGGGAAGTAGGAGGTGGTGTGAGAATGGAGAGGAGAGGCTCATCCTTTTAATAGGGCTTTAGAACGGTTTGCCATTCTTCTGCAACGCAGTCCGTGATCAGTCAATAAATGATCACAAGTGGAAGGAGAATAGTTTGCCTCGTTGTGAGAACAGAATCGTTCTCACGCGGAGGCATTTTTTAGGCTAAAGATCCCTTGTGTTCAGAATTCTGAAAGAGAACGGTTTGCCACGTCTGGAGAACGGCAAACTGTTTTCCACACATGGTATCTCCATCCTCAGAAATGCTCCTGCGTGGAAAATGATTTGCCGTTCTCTGGACACGGCAAATCGTTCTCCTTTATATCAGTTTGCTGCAAAACCATTTTTTGCATCTCTTTGATACTTTAAGTTTTTTTTACGAAAAATTAGTTTAATCTTTTTTTTGAACCCAAGGTATAGTTGGAGCCGTTTTTGGAATTCAACGCTTTAAAAAATATCTTCTTTTTTAGGGGGATCTAATCGAAAGATCGATCAGCGCTACTTAACAAAAAGGTGTAATAACTCGAAAATTTTGAATTTTAATTTTGAATTTCTAAAATTTTTAATTTAATCTCGGTCGGGGTTTTGAAGAATATTTCAACGGAAAAAATTTGAATTATAAGACTCGTAGCCTACTTTTACGATGGTTTTTGGAATTTAAAGTCGGAAGGTCGAAAAATTAACGAAATCACGGAATATTAAAACACATGAGGGCACTTTTGTAATTTGCAATTTATATAAAAAAAAAAAAAAATATATATATATATATATATATATATATATATATATATATATATATATATATATGAAATCACCCGAATGGCTTCGGGAAGAAGCCATTTGGCTGATTTCTGCAGAGCACCTGAGTGCTGAGAGGAGGCGATCGTGTGCCGTAGTCGGAGCTGCGATCGACGGTCAACGAGCGTGGGTGCGAGGTGCGAGTTGCGAGCAGGTGCTGCTGTGCCGACGAACCGAAGTCGTTTGGTTTCTGCAGCTCGAGTTCTCGAGAGAGCCGAGAGAGAGACGCAGGAGAGGGGAGGAAATCCTCGAGCTCTGATTCTTCGGCCGACGTGAGTGAGCGTGGGGGAGACCGCTGGTGACTTAGTGTTTGGCTGTGCTTTGCTCTCCCTTCGACCGAGCGCACAGCAACGCAACGGTAAGTCCTTCCCCTCTTGCTGCCCGTCTCGTTATTTTTGGTTTGGCCGAGCACTGCTTTCATCATTGATGGAATTGGCCACAAGGTTGTAGTGTAGCACGAGGGTGATGCTCGCGAGTTTAAGGAAACCGAAGGTGAGCCCTGTCGGTTTCCTATTTTGGCCGAGTTTAGTGCTCGGCCTCCTTGCATTTGCGGTGAACTTGGCCGAGAGTTATGAACGAAATAGGGCTAGTTGTGTGTAAAAGTTCTTAAATTGAAGTTTGAAATAAAAAATCAACCATTTTCATGCAGGGGCAGTTCGGTTTTTAGCCATTTTGGGCTTGCTCCGATTGATCGTTTCCAATTCTGTTTTTGTGGGATAAAATAGGTTATTAAAGAGACGTATGGCCGTTGGAATCGTTCGATTTCGATATCCGACGCAAACGTTATGCGTGTCGGAAGTTTATGCCGGATTTTGGTCCAAATCAAATTAGCGAGCATTTTTCGTGGAAATTCGACGTGTGAGAGTAGTATAGCCATTTTGATGCATATAACTAGTTGCGAGTGAGTTTTAGTTGAAGAGAAGTGAAAATGTGAAATTTGATAAAGGTAGCAGATTCAGTTTTTAGCGTCCTTCGCCTATCTGCGACTTATCGTTTTAAAATCCGTCTTGGTATGTTAAACTAGGTTCCTAAGGAGACGTTTAGTCACTTGAATCGTTCGATTCCGTTGACGGACGCAAAAGTTATGCTCGTCCGAACTTTAAGCTGGTTTTCGGCCGGACCAAACCGATGACCCGTTTCAGTTGAAATTTCATGAGTGTAGTTAAGGAAGGTTATTTTTAGCTATTTGGTGAATTTTGAGATAAATACTGATGAGAGATTGGTTGTGTTTTAGGTTGAATCCTTCTTTTGGCGAAGCTGTGTGTCGAGCGAGCTTAGGACGCTAGGTAAGTAGTGCATGCATGTGTTTTGCCCAAATGGGCCTACATTATAGAACCTTAGGATTTATGTGATTGATTGTGGTGTGCGTGCATATTGTTTGTCATGCATCATATTTTAAAAACGTGAACGAAAATGGTTTTGAACATGTTTTGAGTATGTGGTGAGACGTGTGGCGGTGGTACCGCGGATCCCGCTAGTGTGTGGGCCGGTGCTTCACCAGTCGCGTATTCCACTCGAGGGGTGGGCCGGCTGGGCCGTCATGCGGCATAAATGTGTCGACGGTGAGGATATGGGCAGTGGTACCGCGGATCCTACTAGTGTGTGGGCCGGTGCAACACCAGTCGCGGATCCTACTCGAGGGGTGGGCCGGCTGGGCTGTCGCGAAACATGTATGTGTGGCAACTGTGGCCCCGTGCTGGGGAGGCTGGGACGGGGGCGACGTGTCAGGGTGTAGAGTGGCGCGAGGTACACCCTTACCCTGATGTGGTTGCCGTGTGGTGATGCGTGTGTGTAGCTTGTGGGCCTCGTTGCTGGGAAGTCCGGGACTGTGGCGACATGTTAGGGTGTAGAGTGGCGTGAGGTTCTTCCTTACCCTAGTGCGGCTGCACTACGCGTCACAGATGTGACAACATGATTGTGAGTGTAGAGACTGCATGTGATAGGATTGCATTGTCGGCTTTTACTTTCATATCGCATTACTTACTGAGCGTTAGGCTTATGTTGTGTGTTCTGTGGTATAGGTGCTGACGATACTGCTGGTGAGCCTTGTGAGCCTAGTCCAGAGGCGTAGGATGGTTGGCGGCGTGCGACCGCAGCACCGAATGACGGATTTTTATTAGGGCGACCCGATCCGTGGAGATGGTAGGTTGTGGCCTTGTTGGTTTGGGGGGTTTTTCCTTCTTTTGTGGTGATTATGTACAGTCGATGAAATGAGTTGTATATGTGTCAGTGTATTGGAGTATATGGAGTGCGTGTGATTTTGGCGACGTACGCATATATTTTACATGTTAGAGTATAGTATGGTTCTATATTGTGAACTTTCTTCATTTGTATTTGATGAATTTTCGTTGTCTTCATACTCTGAGTTGGTTATGGTGATTTCTCTAGATGATGGATAGATAGATATTGTTAGTTTTGGTGAACTGTGTGCAGGGTTTTTAAATTTTTGGGATAGCTAGTTTTTAGGCGTTACTCTGCCGAAATTTCGGGAGAGAGGTTGGGAGTCGAGGGGGTATGGAATGGGTTAAGATGTGAACAGTGAATGCTAGAGAAGTATAGATGAGCGTGGGAGTGCGGCGTGATCGCAGGTGCGCGGAGCACGCTGCCCTGCGGGTGCTTACGGGTCGTGCGGCGCCGGGTGAGGGCGTGCGCGCGGGCGTGCTGTACAGCGGTAGGGTGCGTGGGGCACGCGGCGCTGTGAGCATGCACGAGACACAATGACATTGAATTGGCACGTGTGGCACCGTGGGGGTGCGCGCGGGATGTCGAAGTGGGGACGTGAGTGTACGGTACCGGATTGTGTAATTCGAGGAGTGCGTTGGATTCTTTCCTAAGATTTCAACTCTTACCGTTTATCTTAAACTGTTTTAAATGGTTTTCTTTTCCGCTGCGTAGTTTTTATGTTAAGGACTTCGTGTTCCCTCTTCGGGAAGCGTGTTGTTTTCGAATCGAGTCGAAAATTTTTCATACTCACAAATGTTCCTTTGAAAATGATTTAAAAATGAAATGGGTATTAGATTGAATCAAGTGTTAGTGTGTGTAGTGTGTAGATGTACTGTAGCGCATCGGGAACGCGGGGTTTTTCCCGGGGTGTTACAAAAGGAAAAAAAAAAAATAATAATAACGTCAATTCAAATCCTGGATTTAAAAAAAAAAAAAATAGAAAAACTATCGATTTTAACCCTATACTATACTCATAATTTCAAGTAGCGCCCTCTACTAAAAAAATCGACAAACCAAAACCTGTATTATAATTCTCTTATTGACCTTGACCTTCCGTAACAATTTTGTTAAGTCTCTATTTAAAAAAATAAGAGTATTTTAAAAAATTTATCAAACGATATTGGATTTAATTGAAACTCTTACCACATATTCACTACATGATAGAAAGATAATTTAGAAATTTTAATGATTTTTGAACACTTGTACAATTTATTGTAATTTTATAAAAATATTAATAAATTATACAATTTTTAAAAAATCACAAAAATTTTCTGATTATCTTCTCATGATGTGATGAATACGTGATAAAATTTTCAAGTAAATTAAATATCTGTTAATATTTTTTTAAAATTAATATTAGTTCTTTCTTTACTTTATAAATTAATTTTAAAAATAAAAAATGATACTCAATTTAGTTAAAATATTTAACAAGTGTTTACAACATTACGGAGAGATAATAAAAAAACTTTTGTGATTTTTTTAAGACTTAGATGATTTATTATAATATTTTTATAAAATAACAAAATAAAATTATAATAAATTATAAAAGTGTTTAAAAATCACGAAAATTTTCAGATTATCTTTTCATCCTGTAATAAATATGTGGTAGTAGTTTTAAGTAAATGCAATATCGTTTAATAATGTTTTAAAATACCTCTAATTTTTTTTAAATATAAACTTAACGGAATTGTTGACGGAAGATCAAGGCCGATAACAGATTTTGTTTACAACATTACGGGGAGATAATCAAAAAACTTTTGTTATTTTTTTAAAATTTATATGATTTTTTATAATACTTTTATAAAATAACAAAATAAAATTACAATAAATTGTACAAATGTTCAAAAATCACGAAAATTTTCAGATTATTTTTTCATTATGTAGTAAATATATGGTAATAGTTTCAAGTAAATACAATATCGTTTGGTAATGTTTTAAAACACCTCTCATTTTTTCAAATAAAAACTTAACAGAATTGTTGACGGATAACAGATTTATCGTATAGAGTTCGGTTTGCCGATTTTTTTAGTAGAGTAGATTACCTAAAATTATCAGTATAGTATAGGATTAAAATCGATAGTTTTCCTAAAAATATTTTTCAAAAAAAACAAAAAAACATATTATATGTGAAGATATTTTATTATAATTTTTTTAAATACTTAATATATAATATCTAATAAATGTTTTTGGATAAAAATAAAAAATTCATAGTGACAAAATATATTAATACATAATATTTGATGTCAAAATGTTAAATAAAAATGAAAAAGTAATTAAAAAGATAACATATGTCATTACAATAATTTGCAAGAAATCTATGTTTTAATATAATGATGACCAATACTAAAAAATAAGGTAAACAACACGAATAATTGCAATAGTAAATGACATATTATTCAAAAAATAAAGATTTTTAATAGATTAAGCATGTTGTAAAAATTAATAAAATAAAAACAATTGTTCGATACAAAAATTGTAATGACAAGAAAATAATATCATAGAATCATAATGAATAAAACATAAAAGAATATGTTATATGAAGATATTTTTATATTATTTTTTAAATTACATATTAGATAAATAAGATGAAAAGTCTTGTGACGAACGAAAATAGAGACTAAGGGTGCATATGGATAGAGAGAATGTCAACAAATATGAATGTGTTATGCAAGAGAGATAAAAACCCAAATGTCATTAAAGAAAATTGAAGAAGAAGCATATCTTTCGTAAATATGAAATTCAATGTTTTTTATTCAAGGTTTAATTACTTCCGTGTTTCATTAAATAGAGTCTATCTCATGCAAAATATCATAATATTAGTTTGTACTTGATAACGTACAAATAAAAACTCATAAATAGATATATTTAAATTCAAGATATGAAAAACATAAAACAAAATTAAGAAGACACTAAAATCTTGCAAAATTTGATAGAAAACAAAAAATCATAACAAGATAATAAAATTATTCAATAAAAGTATTTAATAAAAAAATGATAATTCAAAATAAACTAATAACTCAGCATAAATATACTTTATTGTTATCTTTTCTAAAATATTTAATAGATACACATATTTAATAAAAATAAAAACAATTATCACGATCAAATACATTAATATATGATATTTTAAGTTTAAATTTGTCAATGAAAAATATAAATAAGAAATAAAATAAAATAAAATTTAAAAAAATCCTTCTTCAAAAATATTAAAATAAATCTATTAAAGATAAAATAGAGATAAAATATAAAAATACATTAAAATAAATATAATAACATATATTTTAATATTAAAATTTAAAATTTAAAATTTTTAAATTTTATGTATACTGCACGAGTCTTTGCTAATACAATATTATCCACTTTACACCAAAATTTATATATTTATTTTTTAATTTTATTTCAAAACACGATGTAATAAATAAAAAGATAACTCTACTTATTCACTTTCACTTCTCTCAAATAATATGGACTCACGCATATATTTTAATATGGACAGAAGTGTCACAATTATCAAAATTTTAGTCGTTTGATCGTGCCAGTTGATGTTTTTGTGGATGTCAATATTTTTGTTAATAACTGATATTTCTCTGTAACGATAAAATAATTCATTGTTGTAAAATCTTACAGTTATTGAACTGAGACATATATTTTTAATTATTTTACGTGGAATTAATTTGGATATGACGATATTTGATTGCCAAAATGTAGTTTTTGCTCTTGAAAAGAGGTTGGCTAGGGTTTACTTTAAGCTTTTTGTTCTTTTTGACTATTCTCACCGCCCATTGTTCACGTAACAATAATAATGTAGAAGGATTTTAAATTGTTATATTAAATAATAAAGTGAAACTCTTTATTTGTTGATAAAAATTAAATTGTTATAACAATTAAAATGTTTTAAATAATTAACAAAATCAAAGATCAACTCTGACTTTTGGTATTAAATATTTTGTTAAAGGAATAATGCCAGTAACATTTAGACCGTACATAATTTGATGGTCGTGCTGTTATGCTACTCCCGATGTAGTGAATTCTCACTCTCACCCCTAATTGTTTATTAGGACAATTATCAAATTTATTATCTCGATCATGCTTTAATAACAATTTTATTAATGAAAATATTTTAATATTTAATTTATTAATCATCCATTACCATATTTTTTAAGTTACGAGAACTTGTTTAATTTAACTTCTAAATTTTGCAATTTTATTTTTATTTTTTAATACCTCTTATTGTAACATCCCGAGAACCCACACGTTTCCGGTGCGCTACAATACGTCTACACACTACACGTACACTAACACTTGACATAACTCACCCAATTTAAAACCCCTTTCGTTTTCAAATCATTTTCAAAAGAACATTTGTGAGTATGAAAAATTTTCGACTTGATTCGAAAACAACTCGCGTCCCGAAGAGAGAACACGAAGCAATCAACATAAAAACTAAGCAGCGGAAAATAAAACCATTTAAAACAGTTTAAGACAAAATGGTAAGACTTGAAATTCTAGAAAAGAATCCAACGTACCCCACGCGCACTCTCACAGTGCTGAACGTGCCAACTACACATCACTATGTCTCGCGCACGTTCACAGCGCCGCGTGCCCCACGCACCCTACCACTGTACAGCATGTCCGCGCGCACGCCTTCACTCGGCGCTGCACGACCCGTGAGCACCCGCAAGGCCGTGTTCCCCGCGCACCTGCGATCACGCCGCACTCCCACGCTCATCTACCCTTCTCTAGGATTCACTACTCACATCTCAACCCATTCCATATTACCTCGACTCCCTACCTCTCTACCAAAATTTCGGCAGAGTAACGGCTAAAAATTGACTATCCCAAAATTTAAAAAAAAGAACCTGCACACAGCTCACTAAACTAACAATGTCTATCTATCCATCATCCAGAGAAATCACCATAATCAAATCAGAGTATGAAGACGACGAAAATCCATCAAATACAAATGAAGAAAGTCCCTAGTATAGAGTAATATCATACTCTAACATGAAAAATATATGCGTACGTCACCAAAATCACACGCACTCCATATACCTATACACTGACACATATACACCTCATCTCATCGACTGTACATAATCATCACAAAGGGAAAAAAAAACCTCCAAAACCAACCATGCCACAACCTACCAACTCCACGGGTCGGGTCGCCCTAACAAAAATCTGCCATCCGGTGCTGCGGTCGCACGCTGCCAACCATCCTACGCCTCTGGACTAGGTACTCGAGGCTCACCAGCAGTATCGTCAGCACCTACACCACAGAACACACAACATAAGCCTAACGCTCAGTAATTAGTGCGATATGAAAGTAAAAGCCAACAATGCAATCTTAGCACATGCAGTCTCTACACTCACACTCATGTTGTCACATTTAATAACCCGAAAATTTCAATTTTTAATTTTTAATTTTCAGAATTTTTAGTTTAATTTCGGTCGGAGTTTTGAGAAATATTTCAACGGGAAAATTTAGATTATAAGACGCGTAGCCTACTTTTGCGATGGTTTTCAGAATTTAAAGTCGGGAGGTCGAGAAATTAACGAAATTTGGATGATTGAAGCACGTGAGGGAAATTTGGTAATTTGTAATTAAATTAAAAATTTTAAAAAAAATATAACATAACAAGGTGGAATGGCTTTGGGTGGAAGCCATTCCACCCTGTGTTGTGCACGGCCGAGACAGAGCGAAATCGAGAGGGGGAGCGCGGGTAGCCGAGAGAGAGAGAGAGAGAGAGAGAGAGAGAGAGAGAGAGCCGGTGGTCTGTCGACGCATACGACGAAGAAGAATCGAACGCTAGTTCGCCGAGAGGACTGCGGTGGGAGGGGGGGTCGTGTTCGATTTCTCGAGCTTAATACTGAAGGTACGTTTCTCTTCCTTGCTCTGATTTTGTTCAATAGAATTTATGGCCGCCTTCCTACTATCTTTCTGAAGGCTAAGCCGAACGTAGGGTTAGTGTACGCGGCGTGTATGTGTCGCGTGATCGGGGGCCAGCAGGGGGCCTCCCCCCTGTTTTTTTTTTCTTCTGTCTATTCTGTTGGTCGAGGGGAAGAGGGCGTGATGCTGCTCTCCTGTTCAACCAATCGATGGTGGAAATTGTCGATAATTGTGGGGTTAAGAGTGGTGGGGAGCATCGGTGGCTGAAAGAGGGGGGGAAGGATAAACCGAGGGGCTGTGATTTTCAAAACTTTGTTTTCTGAATTGGAGGCTTTCAATTTTAGCTAGTTGATGTTTAATGGATTAGAATGTGATGGATTGGCGGAGAAATTTGGAAATGTTCGAGTTAAGGTTGAATTTCAGATTTTCGTATAAAAACAGCTTCTGTTTTTGGCTGTTTTGGCTAGGGTTAAGTTGATCATTTTAAATTCTGTTTTGTGGGTTACAAATAGGTTGTTAGAGGAACGTGTGACCGTTGGAATCGCTCAATTCCGATATCCGACGCAAAAGTTATGCGCGTAGGAAGTTTAGGCCGAATTTTGGTCCAAATCGAATTTGAGACCATTTTTCGTGGAATTTCAACGTGTGGTAGGGGTATGCCTGTTTTGGTGCGTAAAAGCAGAATCGAGTGAGTTTTGGTTGAAGAAAAACAAAGGTTGAAATTTTATAAAAAAAAATGGCAGATTCGGTTTTTGGCATTTTTCGCCTGTCTGCGGCTTACCGTTTTAAAATCCGTCTTGGGATGTTAAACTAGGTTCCTAAGGGGACGTTTAGCCACTTGAATCGTTCGATTCCATTGACGGACGCAAAAGTTATGCACATCCGAACGTTGGGCTGGTTTTCGGCCAAACCAAACCAATGTACCGGTTTAGTTGGAATTTCATGAGAGTAGTTAGAGAAGGTTATTTTTATCTAATTGGTGAATGTTGAGATAAATGCTGATGAGAAATTGATTGTGTTTTAGGTTGAGACACTTTTTGCCGTAGCTATGCATCGAGCGAGCTTAGGACGCCAGGTAAGTAGTGCATGCATGTGTTTTGCCCAAGTGGGCCTACACTGTAGAACTTTAGGGTTTATGTGATTGATTGTGGTGTGCGTGCATATTGTTTGACATGCATCATATTTTTAAAAACGGGAACGAAAATGATTTTTAGCATGTTTTGATGTATGAGGTGAGATGTGTGGCGGTGGTACCGTGGATCCCGCTAGTGTGCGGGCCGGTGCTTCACCAGTAGCGGATCCTACTCGAGGGGTGGGCCGGCTGGGCCGTCATGCGGCGTGAATGTGTTGACGGTGAGGATATGGGCAGTGGTACCACGGATCCTACTAGTGTGTGGGCCAGTGCAACACCAATCGCGGATCCTAGTCGAGAGGTGGGCCGGCTGGGTTGTCGCGAAACGTGTGTGTGTGGAAACTGTGGCCCCGTGCTGGGGAGGCTGGGACGGGGGCGACGTGTCAGGGTGTAGAGTGGCGCGAGGTACACCCTTACCCTGATGTGGTTGCCGTGTGGCGATGCGTGTGTGTAGCTTGTGGGCCTCGTTGCTGGGGAGTCCGGGACGGTGGCGACGTGTCAGAGTGTAGGGTGGCGCGAGGTTCCTCCTTACTCTGGTGCGGCTTTACTACGCGTCACAGATGTGACAACATGAGTGTGAGTGTAGAGACTGCATGTGATAGGATTGCATTGTCGGCTTTTACTTTCATATCGCATTACTTACTGAGCGTTAGGCATATGTTGTGTATTCTGTGGTGTAAGTGCTGACGATACTGCTGGTGAGCCTCGAGTGCCTAGTCCAAAGGTGTAGGATGGATGGCGGCGTGCGACCGCAGCACCGAATGGTGGATTTTTGTTAGGGCGACCCGACCCGTGGTGGTGGAAGGTGATAGTGGATTTATCATTTCATATTGGGTATTTGTGTAGATAGCGGGGTTGTATAGACATTGATCTTTTGAGATTGTATAGAGGGGTTGTAGTGTTTTGGGGGACTTTCTTCATTTGTATTTGATGGGTTCTTGTTGTCTTCTTACTCTGATTTGGTTATGGTGATTTTTCTGGATGATGGATAGATAAACATTGTAGGATTATGGTGAATTGTGTGCAGGGTTTAAATTTTTGGATAGTCAGTTTTTAGCCGTTACTCTGCCGAAATTTCGGGAGAGAGGTTGGGAGTTGAGGAGATACGAAATAGGTTGAGGTGTGAACAGTAAATGCTGGAAAAAGGTAGATGAGCGTGGAAGTGCGGTGTGATCGCAGGTGCGCGGGGCACGCAGCCTTGCGGGTGCACACGGGTCATGCGGCGCCGGGTGAGGGCGTGCGCGCGGACGTGCTGTACAGAGGCAGGGTGTGTGGGGCACGCGGCGCTGTGAGCGTGCGCGCGATACAGTGACGTTGGGTTGGCACGTTCGGCACCGCGAGGGTGTACGCGGGGTGTCGGAGTGGGGACGTGAGTGCTTGGGACTGGACTGGGTAGTTCGTGGGGTGCGTGGGATTCTTTCCTAGGATTTCAAGTCTTACCGTTTTATCACAAATGTTCTTTTGAAAATGATTTGAAAACGAAAGGGGTATTGAATTGAGTTAGTTATGTCAAGTGTTAGTGTGTGTGTAGTGTGTAGATGCACTGTAGCGCAACGAGAACGCGGGGTTTCTCGGGGTGTTACAGTTATGGTATCAGAGCTACGGGGTCGACGTCGTTCAGAGGATTACCTAACACCGCCAGCCGCTGCAAGGGAGCACTCCACCAACTGTAAGTGTTTAAATTTGAATTTATTGTAGTACTAATGTGAGCTTTATACTTTTGTTAAAGGTAGAAAATATTAGGAGAAGCGAGAGGTAGAGGTAGAGGGCGGCCATGATGAGAGGCGCCTCCTAGAGCTGTTGGCAACATGGATGATACTGTTCGGCAGCTTAGCGAGTTGGTCCACCGTCAGTCTCAGCAGTTGGAGAGGTTTATGAGCAGGGACGATCAGGGTCAGTCTAGCGCCCAGGGTTCGTCCGACAGAGGGGGTGATAGACTGCACAGACTTAGACCTCCGACCTTTGACAGATCATCTCCGGATCCTCTCAGTGCTGAGGAGTGGATACGGAGTATGGAGAGGATGATGAGTTTTGCCATGGTAGAGGAGCAGGACAGAGTTTCTAGTGCGGCGTTCTATCTTGCCAAGGACGCGAGCCATTGGTGGGATACTGTGGTGGCCACGAGAGATGTGGGGGCCATGACCTGGGAGGAGTTTAGGTCGGTGTTTTTCGGCAAGTATTTCAGTCAACCAGTCAGGTCGCAGAAGATGGTGGAGTTTGCACAGTTGAAGCAGACCGGCACTGTGGCTGAGTATGTGCGGCAGTTCGAGGCCTTGTCGAGGTTTGCAGGACATTTGGTGAGCCTCGATGAGAATAAGGTGCATCAGTTCGTGCAGCGCCTGAAGCCAGATATTTATATGGGCATGCGGATTGCGGGGACTCGGGGCATGCCGTACGAGGAGGTGGTGGCGAAGGCCCTTGACATTGAGGAGGCTCGGGCGAAGCTTCCTAGTTATCGGGAGGTACCCAGAGAGCAGCCTTGCAGATCATTCAGAGAGTCGCTGCCACAGGCCAGCGGGGAGGTGTCCGCGCAGAGAGGCCTGAAGAGGCCTAGTGACAGTTCTAGCAGCCAGGGGAGCACTAAGAGGCCGCAGGGGTCGAGGCAGTTTCCAGTGTGCCCGAAATGTCAGAGGAGTCACCCGGGCGAGTGCAGGCCGGGCCCAGTGAGGTGTTACAATTGTGGCGAGGTGGGCCACATGTCCAGAGAGTGTCAGAAGCCGCGTCAGAACCGCTGTTTCAACTGTAATGAGGTGGGATACTTTGCCAGCAGATGCCCAGTGGCGAGCAAGTCGTCAGCTAGGGTTACACCGAGAGTCTTTGCCCTGTTTGAGCCAGATGATGCTGCCCAGCCATCAGTGATAGCAGGTAACATTTTTGTTTCTGGTGTGGCAGCTTATACTTTGATTGATACGGGTGCTACGCACTCGTTTGTGTCGACGGGCTTTGTGGTAAAGGTCAACTTGGAGTTCAGCCCCGCCGAGCGACATTATGATGTCACCTTGCCATCCGGGGAGCATTTGTATTCAGAGCAGGTGGTGCGGGGCAATGTTGTGACAGTGGGGAGCAAGCAGTTATATGCCGAGCTAGTCATTCTCCATATGAGCGGTTATGAAGTGATCTTGGGAATGGATTGGCTGTTCAGACATCATGCGGAGATTGACTGCAGGACCAGAGAGGTTCATTTCCGGCCCCCGGGTAGGGAGAGCTACACATTTAAAGCAGGTAAGAGTCTTGCCAGGATTTCTGCTATATTTTCTCATCAGGCACCACGGGTGTTGGGCATGGGTTGCCAGGGATTTTTGGCAAGTGTTGAGGATGCGCAGTCACCGGGCGATGCTCGGGTACAGGATATTCTTATTGTTCAGGAGTTCCCGAGGGTGTTCCGTGATGAATTGCCGGGGTTGCCCCTGATAGGGAGATCGAGTTCGAGATAGATGTTTTTCTAGGTGTCGAGCCGGTGTGCAAGAACCCTTACAGATTGGCACCTACTGAACTTAAGGAGCTGAAGGCTCAATTGGAGGAGCTGACGGATAAGGGATTTATACGCCCTAGTTTTTCACCCTGGGGAGCGCCAGTTCTATTCGTCAAGAAGAAAGACAGATCCCTACGTATGTGTATTGATTACCGGGCGCTGAATAAGTTGACGGTGAAGAACAGATATCCATTGCCAAGAATTGACGATTTGTTTGATCAGCTGCAGGGTGCCCGAGTGTTTTCTAAAATCGACCTGAGGTCCGGCTATCATCAGTTAAAGGTGAAGGAGAGGGATGTATCGAAGACGGCCTTCAGGACGAGGTACGGGCATTTTGAGTTCCTGGTTATGTCTTTTGGGTTGACCAATGCCCCTGCAGCATTCATGGATCTGATGCACAGGGTGTTCAGGGAGTACCTGGACAAGTTCGTGATTGTGTTTATCGACGACATTCTGATCTACTCGCAGAGTGAGGAGGAGCACAGGGAGCACCTGAGGATTGTACTGACTATTTTGAGCCACCATCAGTTGTATGCTAAGTTCTCAAAGTGCGAGTTTTGGTTAGACAGGATTCACTTCTTGGGGCATGTGATCTCCTCTGAGGGTATTTCAGTTGATCCGGGGAAGGTTCAGGCTGTAAAGGAGTGGGCGAGGCCGACCAGTGCTAGCGAGATACGCAGTTTTCTGGGTTTGGCTGGATATTATCGGAGATTTATTGAAGGGTTCTCTAAGATCTCGGCCCCTTTGATCCGGCTGATCAGGAAGAATGTAAGGTATGAATGGACCGACAGGTGTGAGGACAGCTTCCAGACATTGAAGCAGAGGTTGACTATGGCTTCTGTACTGACGCTGCCCGTGGAAGGAGAGAAGTTCTGCATTTATTGCAATGCCTCCAGGATCGGTTTGGGGTGTGTTTTGATGCAGAGTGGGAGAGTCATTGCCTATGCTTCTAGGCAGTTGAAGACTTACGAGCAGAATTATCCCACTCGTGATTTAGAACTGGCGGCGGTTGTATTTGCACTCAAGATTTGGAGACATTATCTGTATAGGCAGCAGTGCGAAATTTACTCGGACCATCAGAGCTTGAGGTACATTTTCACGCAGAAGGAGCTGAATTTGAGACAGAGAAGATGACTCGAGCTGGTCAAGGACTACGATGTGGAGATCAGGTACCATCTGGGGAAGGCGAATGTGGTGGCAGATGCCTTGAGTAGGGTGACAGCCTCGACTTCTGCCATGATGATGGTACAGCCTGTTGAGTTAGTGACAGAGATGCAGAATTTTAGTCTGGAGGTAGTTTCTGATCTGGAAGCCACCCTTTCTGCCTTGTCGTTGAGGCCGACCATTCTGGACAGGATCAGGCAGACTCAGGAGGCTGATCCGGAGTGTAGCGAGCTGAAGGCGAGTATAGAGGCCAGGACTGATTCTGAGTTCAGCTATTCAGAGGACGGGATTCTGAAGTTTCGGGATAGGTGGTACGTCCCGAAGGATGAGGAGTTGAGGAGGGATATATTATTGGAGGCTCATTCATCTTCTTTCTCTGTGCATCCGGGAAGCACTAAGATGTACAGAGATTTGAAGCAGCACTATTGGTGGCCTAACATGAAACGAGCAGTGGCTGAGTATGTTGAGGCCTGCGTGGTCTGCCAGCAGGTGAAGGCGGAGCATCGGCGACCGTCAAGAATGCTCCAACCATTGCCTATACCGGAGTGGAAGTGGGAGCGAATCACCATGGATTTTGTGGTGGGGCTACCGAGGACTACCAGAGGCCACGACGTGATCTGGGTGATTGTGGACATGTTGACGAAGTCATCTCACTTTTTGCCAGTGAGGATGACCTATACGATGGATCAGTTTGCCCAGTTGTATATTCAGGAGATTGTCAGACTTCATGGGATTCCGGTGTCGATTGTTTCAAACCGAGACTCCAGGTTCACGTCTAAGTTTTGGAGGAGTCTGCATAAGGCTATGGGCACTAGATTGGATTTTAGTACGGCCTTTCATCCTCAGACCGATGGGAAGTCGGAGCGGACTATACAGATTCTGGAGGATATGCTCAGGGCTTGTGTGTTGGAGTTTCAGGCGACTTGGAGCAAGTTTTTACCGCTAGTGGAGTTCTCGTATAATCATAGTTTTCAGTCCACCATTGGTATGACACCATACGAGCCCCTCTATGGAAGGAAGTGCAGGTCGCCATTATATTGGGATGAGGTTGGGGAGGCCGATTGATAGGCCCTCAGATTTTGCAGCAGACCGTCGACAAGATTTCTGTGATACGGAAGAGAATTGAAGCGGCCCAGAGTCGATAGAAGAGTTATGCTGATCAGAGACGCCGGGAGTTGGAGTTTAATGAGGGCGATGAGGTTTTTCTGAAGGTCTCGCCGTTCAAGGGAGTGGTAAGGTTCGGAAAGCAGGGGAAGCTCAACCCTCGGTTTTTGGGACCGTTCCCGATTGTCAAGCGGATCGGGAGAACTGCATATCCGCTTCAGCTGCCTGCGTCGATGGATGCCATCCATGATGCTTTTCATGTCTCGATGCTGAGGAAGTGTATGCGCGACCCCTCTCAGGTAGGGCCACAACAGGATATAGAGATCCAGCCGATGCTGTCGTACGAAGAAAAGCCAGTGAGGATCTTAGAATCAGCTGTGAAGGTGCTGTGCAACAAGGAGATTCCGCTGGTTAAGGTGATGTGGCGCAACCATGGTGTAGAGTAGACTACTTAGGAGCGGCGTGATGACATGGAGCGGCAGTATCCCGACTTATTCGGTACGTAAATTTTGGGGACAAAATTCTTATAGGGGGGGAGGGATGTAATAACCCGGAAATTTCGATTTTTAATTTTTAATTTTCAGAATTTTTAGTTTAATTTCGGTCGGAGTTTTGAAAAATATTTCAACGAGAAAATTTAGATTATAAGACGCGGAGCCTACTTTTGCGATGGTTTTCGGAATTTAAAGTCGGGAGGTCGAGAAATTAACGAAATTCGGACGATTGAATCATGTGAAGGAAATTTGGTAATTTGTAATTAAATTAAAAATTTTAAAAAAATATATAACATAACAAGGTGGAATGGCTTCGGGTGGAAGCCATTCCACCCTGTGTTGTGTGCGGCCGAGAGAGAGCAAAACAGAGAGGGGGAGCGCGGGTAGCCGAGAGAGAGAGAGAGAGAGAGAGAGAGAGAGAGAGAGAGAGAG
>CM039519.1:5793040-5812082 GCA_022433055.1 Begonia peltatifolia | reverse complement strand
GAGAGAGAGAGAGAGAGAGCTGGTGGTCTGTCGACGCCGACGACGGAGAAGAATCGAACGCTAGTTTGCCGAGAGGACTGCGGTGGGAGGGGAGGTCGTGTTCGGTTTCCCGAGCTTAATACTGAAGGTACGTTTCTCTTCCTTGCTCTGATTTTGTTCAATAGAATTTATGGCCGCCTTCCCACTATCTTTCTGAAGGCTAAGCCGAACGTTGGGTTAGTGTACACGACGTGTGTGTGCCGCGTGATCGGGGGCAGCAGGGCACAGGGCCGAGAGCTCGGAGCCTCCCCCCTGTTTTTTTTTTCTTCTGTCTATTCTGTTGGTCGAGGGGAAGAGGGCGTGATGCTGCTCTCCTGTTCAACCAATCGATGGCGAGAATTGTCGATAATTGTGGGGTTAAGAGTGGTGGGGAGCATCGGTGGCTGAGAGAGGGGGGGAAGGATAAACCGAGGGGCTGTGATTTTCAAAACTTTGTTTTCTGAATTGGAGGCTTTCAATTTTAGCTAGTTCATGTTTAATGGATTAGAATGTGATGGATTGGCGGAGAAATTTGGAAATGTTCGGGTTAAGGTTGAATTTCAGATTTTCGTATAAAAATAGCTTCTGTTTTTTGCTGTTTTGGCTAGGCTTAAGTTGATCATTTTAAATTCTGTTTTGTGGGTTAAAAATAGGTTGTTATAGGAACGTGTGGCCATTGGAATCGCTCGATTCTGATATCCGACGCAAAAGTTATGCGCGTAGGAAGTTTAGGCCAGATTTTGGTCCAAGTCAAATTTGAGACCATTTTTCGTGGAATTTTGACGTGTGGTAGGGGCATGCCTGTTTTGGTGCGTAAAAGCAGAATCGAGTGAGTTTTGGTTGAAGAAAAACAAAGGTTGAAATTTTATATAAAAAATGGCAGATTTGGTTTTTGGCATTTTTCGCCTATCTGCGGCTTACCATTTTAAAATCCGTCTTGGGATGTTAAACTAGGTTCCTAAGGGGACGTTTAGCCACTTGAATCGTTCGATTCCATTGACGGACGCAAAAGTTATGCGCATCCGAACGTTGGGCTGGTTTTCGGCCAAACCAAACCAAACCAATTGACCGTTTTAGTTGGAATTTCATGAGAGTAGTTAGAGAAGGTTATTTTTATCTAATTGGTGAATGTTGAGATAAATGCTGATGCGAAATTGGTTGTGTTTTAAGTTGAGACACTTTTTGGCGTAGCTGTGCATCGAGAGAGCTTAGGACGCCAGCTAAGTAGTGCATGCATGTGTTTTGCCCAAGTGGGCCTACACTGTAGAACCTTAGGGTTTATGTGATTGATTGTGATGTGCGTGCGTATTGTTTGGCATGCATCATATTTTTAAAAACGGGAACGAAAATAATTTTTAGCATGTTTTGATGTATGAGGTGAGACATGTGGCGGTGGTACCGCGGATCCCGCTAGTGTGCGGGCCGGTGAAACACCCTGACACGTCGCCCCCGTCCCAACCTCCCTAGCACGGGGCCACAGTTGCCACACACACACGTTTCGCGACAGCCCAGCCGGCCCACCCCTCGAGTAGGATCCGCGACTGGTGAAGCAATCGTATCACATGCAGTCTCTACACTCACACTAATGTTGTCACATCTGTGACGCGTAGTGCAGCCGCGCCGCGGTAAGGAGGAACCTCACGCCACCCTACACCCAGACACGTCGCCACCGTCCCGGACTCCCCAGCAACGAGGCCCACAAGCTACACACACATCACCACACGGCAACCACATCAGGGTGACGGTGTACCTCGCACCACTCTACACCCTGACACGTCGCCCCCGTCCCAGCCTCCTCAGCACGGGACCACAGTTGCCACACACACACATTTCGCGAGAGCCCAGCCGGCCCACCCATTGAGTAGGATCCGCGACTGGTGAAGCACCGGCCCGCACACTAGCGGGATCCGCGGTACCACCACCACACGTCTCACCTCATACATCAAAACATGCTAAAAATCATTTTGGTTCACGTTTTTTTAAAATATGATGCATGTTAAATAATACGCACGCATACCACAATCAATCACATAAACTCTAAAGTTCTACAGTGTAGGCCCACTTGGGCAAAATACATGCACACACTACTTACCTGGCGTCCTAAGCTCGCTCAATGCACAGCTTCGCCAAATAGTGTCTCAACCTAAAACACAACCAATCTCTCATCAGTATTTATCTCAAAATTCACCAAATAGCTAAAAATAACCTTTCTTAACTACACTCATGAAATTCCAACTAAAACGGTCCATTGGTTTGGTTTGGCCGAAAACCAGCCCAAAGTTCGGACGCGCATAACTTTTGCGTCCGTCAACAGAATCGAACGATTCAAGTAGCTAAACGTCCCCTTAGGAACCTAGTTTAACATACTAAGATGGATTTTAAGACGGTAAGCCGCAGACAGGCGAAAAATGCTAAAAACCAAATCTGCCATTTTTTCATAGAATTTCAACCTTTGTTTTTCTCCAACCAAAACTCACTCGATTCAGTTTTTACGCACCAAAACAGACATGCCACTGTCACACGTCGAAATTCCACGAAAAATGGTCACAAATTTGACTTGGACAGAAATCCGGCCTAAACTTCCGACGCCCATTACTTTTGCGTCGGATATCGGAATCGAGCGATTGCAGCGACCACACGTTCCTACTAACAACCTATTTTTAACTCACAAAATAGAATTTAAAATGATCAACCTAAGCCTAGCCAAAACATCCAAAAACAGAATATGTTTTTATACGAAAAGTAGCCGAAATTCATCTTTGATCCAAATCTCGTAAATTGTTTCACCAAACAATCACATTTCAATCTACCAATGCACACATCAAAAATTTGGAGAGTTCCTACTCAAAGACAGCATGGCAACACCAACAAACTTCACGGTTTTCTCCCCAAAAATCGAGAATTTCTAATCGGTCCATTGAACCAGGCACCGCCTCCCTCATTCCTTCTAATTTTGTCTCCTACTCCCTTGAAATGTAGAGGGTAACACGATCCCACACTCGGCCATCAGGCAGGACAAAAACCGAAGGAAAACTCCATGTTTCCGGTCGGTTTTGTCGCGGAAGAGCCGAGCCACACACTGGCTCCAGCGCCTGCACACATTACACCCTAATGCTTTGACGACCGAGTCCTACTGTCGGGAAAAATTAAAAAACAACCGAGGCCCCCGCGCTCGGTCGACAGAACAAACGAAAACAGGGGAGAACTCACCTTCGATTTTCTCAGCACAGGAAGGCAAGGTAGCTCCTCACTTCAGCCCACCGGAGTACCCTGAGCACCGGCGTCTTTTCCTCGGCGGTCGGTCGTCGGCGATTGCTCCTCCTCGGCCTCTCTCTCGCTCTCGCTCTCAGCCGTGCGACACTCAGTGGAATGGCTTCCACCCGAAGCCATTCCACCACATATCCCTTTTTTTTTTTAATAAAATTACAAATTACAAAACTGCCCTCACGTGTTTTAATCTTCCGTGATTTTCGTTAATTTCCCGACCTCCCGACTTTAAATTCTGAAAACCATCGCAAAAGTAGGCTCTGAGTCTTACATTTTAAATCTTTCTCGTTGAAACATTTCACAAAACTCCGACCGGAATTAAACTAAAAATTTCGAAAATTAAAAGTTAAAATTCGAAATTTCCGGGTTATTACACTTATTGCCCCATCCTCACTCTTTCCTTATATATATCTTTCATTTCTTTCAAATTTTTTTACCAAACTTTCTCCCAATTTTTCAATCTTTTATTTATTTCTAAATTTCTATTATTCAATCATTCTCTTCTCTATTGTTCTTTCTAATTTTTAAATTTTTTTATTCATTCAATAAGATATATATTACAATATTTATTTAATGCATTTTTTGTTGTTGTTAATTTTATGTGTACGATGAATTGTTGATTAATTGGTGTGCAATATCAATAATTTTTTGCCTTTAAATATTTAATTTTTAAGAATCATAGATGCACGTGATTTTATTGTTGAAAATATTAATAATGATATTGAGAAAATTAGAGAGTATAATCTTGCATTTTCAATATAACAATCATCTCCACAGACATGCACATATTCATCTAAAAAATAAACGTTTGATGTATGGAAGCATTTTTAAATTAAAGAAGTTAAAATTGATGGAAAAATAGAAATTAGAGCACAATGTAAATGTTGTATTAAAAATTATGCATATATTTCTGGTAGTTTTCCTAGAACAATTGATAGATATTATAAAAAAAATATCAGTTAAATGAGCAAGAGATTCTGCACAAATATTATTAAATGTTAGTGGTAACAATACTTTTTTATATTCACAAAATATAATGAGAAAATGAATAATAAAACTTATACCACAATATAAGTTGTCTTTATCTTTCACTGATTGTAAGTTATTTGAAAATTTATGAAAACATATGTTACTTCTAATTTTAAACGTGTCCTTAGAAGTACAACGAAAAATGATACTATTAAAATATTTCATGATATAAAAAATGAACTAATCATATTTTTTGCAAATGTTCCATCAATGTCTATTTTGTATTAGCTCTAATTTATGGAGTGCACGTATGTTATAGGGTATGTTGTTCTGACTTCTTATTTTATTAATGAATTTTTGCAATTAAGTAAAAAACTTTTGTGATCTTGTAACTATGAATATCTCCGCAATAATTGTCACGACCAGAGAGGGGGTCTAACAGATACGCCAGGCTAAACAATCAACCTCGGGGAGGCCCACCGTCTAACCTAAGGTTTTATGCAGAAGTTTTATCACCAATCCAGAACCTCTACCAATAACAAATGGGAAGATACAAGCAATTGTAGGAATACAGGAAAATTAAAATAATTAAATGCACAATGTACGGTACAATCTAAAATAAGTCCTTACATATTCAAATTTAAAGGAATAAAATGATGGTGATTCAAAGGAAACCGGTGCAGATCCGATTCATTTACTATTCCTCATTCCTTTACCTATAGAGAGGGGAGTCATTGGGGTGAGTGATAAACTCAGTATGTGATGTTATACCTACCACTTATCACATTATGTATGCCCATTTAAAATAAATGCACGTGTTTTAAATTTCAAAACCGATTTCAATATTATTAAATTCTCTTCATCATTTTTTCAAAAAACTATTGATGAGCTTAACTTTAAAAAAATAAAGTATGTGTAGTAAAAATAGTTCCACATCAACAATACTATCATATATAGTCAGGTGAACAGTGAAAATAGAGGTCACTCAAGAATCTTCCAAATCACACCGCAAAGAAAAGCCGCGATAACACCAGCAGGGCTTCCTAGGGAGAAGAGAAAGGTCAATCCACCAAGAGGGATCAAACGAATCAACCATACCTTGGACCCTCGGGAATACCGCACAAGGGACTTATCAACCAATGGTAGCAACGAACAGATACTGGCCTGATCGAGCCATAGCGTCCAGCCCCCTTCTTTCATTCGCGTGAAGTACTGCATGTAATAACCTGGAAGATTTCGAATTTTAAATCTAATTTCTGAAATTTTTATTTAATTTCGGTTGGAGTTTCGAAAAATATTTTGACGGGTAAATTAAGTCATAAATCTCGGAACCTAGTTTTAGTTATGGTTTTCAAAATCTGAGGTCGGGAATACGAGAATTTAACAAATTTACGGGCGGTTAAAACACGAGAGAGTGTTTCGAAAATTTTAATTATTTATTTAAAAAATAATAATAAAAATAAAAATATAACAACCAAATGGCTTCGGGAGGAAGCCATTCGGCTGTTTCACTTGACACCCGAGGGAAGCAGAGGGAGACACGAAGGAGAGAGGGCGATCAAGAGCTGGGATTTTGGTCTTCGATCGGTGGACGACGAGCTCGAGTGTGTGAGTGAAACCGCGGCTGAGCATTTCTTTTCCGATGAACCGAGGTCATTTAGTTTCAACAGCTCAAACTCCCGAAGTGAGAGCTGAGCGTTTTCGGCCGACGGCCGCGAGGAGGAGTCTTCATTTGGTTCTGTTGCCAGCAACCAAACACTCTGATTTCATTCTTCTATTTTCCCCACCCGAGTGCCAAACAACACCACCCTGTAAGTCTCTCTCTCCCTCTATTGTCCTGTCTCGTTTGGCCGAGATTAAGATTCGGCTTCCCTCCGTTTTTTGTAAATTTGGCTGCAATGTTTGAGTGGATTAGGAGGGTGAGCGTGTGTGTTAGTGGATGGGCAGTAGGAGACCCGTGAAAGGGAGAGAAACAGAGAAGAAACGGTGAGCAAAAATTCAGATTTTGTACGTGAATTTTTTATTTTCTGTTGGATTATGCTTAATAAGTGAAATGTGGTTGTTCGGTGAAGAAATTGGCAAAATTGGATGAAGTTGAGATTTCAGATTTTTTTTCGTATAAAAATAGTTCTGTTTTTGGAGACTTTGACAAGGCTACGATTAATTGTTTTAAATTCAGTTTTAGTGGGTTAAAATAGGTGGTTAGAGGAACGTATGGCCGCTGGAATCGTTCGATTCCGATATCCGACGCAAAAGTTATGCACATCAGAAGTTTATATCAGATTTTGGTCCGAGTCAAATTAGTGAGCGTTTTTCATAGGATTGTGACGTGTGATAGTAGCATGGCCGTTTTTGATGCGTAAGACTAGTTTTGAGTGAGTTTTGGTTGAAAAAAACAAAAATGTGAAATTTAATAAAAATGGGCAGATTCGGTTTCAGGATTTTTTTCACCTAGCTGCGGTTTACCATTTTAAAATCCGTCTTAATATCTCGGTTCCTAAGGGGATGTTTAGCTACTAGAATCGTTCGATTCTATTGACGGACGCAAAAGTTATGCGCATCCGAATTTTAGGCTGGTTTTCGGCCGAACTACATTGGTGACCCGTTTTAGTTGGAATATCATGTGTTTAGTTAAGGAATGTTATTTTTAGCTTATTTGATGAATTTTGAAACGAAAATTGATGGTGATTGTTTGTGTTTTAGGTTGAGACATTTTTTGGCGAAGCTATGCGTCGAGTGAGCCTAGAACGCCAAGTAAGTAGTGCATGTATGTGTTTTGCCCAAGTAGGCCTACACCGTAGAACTTTAGAATGTATGTGATTGATTGTGGTGTGCGTATTGTTTGACATGCATCATTTTTTTTAAAAGGAAACGAAAATGATTTTTAGCATATTTTGAGTAAGTGGTGAGATGCGTGGCGGTGGTACCGCGGATCTTGCTAGTGTATGGGCCGGTGCGTAACCAACCACGGATTTCGCTCGAGGAGTGGGCCGGCTGGGCCGTCACGCGACGTGTAGGTGTTGACGGTGAGGGTGATGGGCAGTGGTACCGCGGATCCTACTAGTGTGTGGGCCGGTGCAACACCACTCGCAGATTTCGCTCTAGGAATGGGCCGGCTGGGCTGTCGCGAAACGTGTGTTTGGCAACTGTGGCCCCGTGCTGAGGAGGCTGGGACGGGGGCGACATGTCAGGGTGTAATGTGGCGCGAGGTACACCCTCACCTTGATGTGGTTACTGTGTGGTGATGCGTATGTGAGCTTGTGGGCCTCGTTGCTGAGGAGTCCGGGACGGTGGCAGAGTGTAAGGTTATAATAACCCGGAAATTTTGAATTTTTAATTTTAACTTCTGAAATTTTTAATTTAATATCGGTCGGAGTTTTGAGCAATATTTCAACGGGAAAAATGTAAGTTATAAGACTCGAAGCCTACTTCTGTGATGGTTTTCAGAATTTAAAGTTGGGAGGTTGGGAAATTAACGAAATTACGGACAATTAAAACACGTGAGGGCATTTTGGTAATTTGTATTTAAATTAAAAGTTAAAAAAATAAAAAATAAATATGTTAAATGGTGGAACGGCTTCGGGTGGAAGCCATTCCACCGTGTGTCGCGCGGCCGAGAAAGGGAGCGAGAGAGAGATCGGGGAGGAGAAATCGTCGACGACCGACCGCCGAGGAAGAGACGCCGGTGCCTAGAGTACTCTGGTGAGCTGAAGAGAGGAGCTGCCTTGCCTTCCCGCGCTGAGAAACCGAAGGTGAGTTCTCCCCTGTTTTTCTTTAGTTCTGTCGACCGAGCGTGGAAGCTCGGTTGTTCTTGGACTCCCGACAGTAGGGCTCGGTCGTCGGAGCATTTTAGAGTGTAGTGTGTGCGTGTGCTGGAGCTACTGTGTGACTCGGCTCTCCCGTGACGAAACCGACCGGGAATAGGGAGTTTCCCTTCGGTTTTGCCCTGCTCTGATGGTCGAGCGTGGGGTCGTTTGGCCCTCTGCATTTCAGAGGATTATGGGATAAATTAGAAGGAATGAGGGAGGGGTTCAGGGTTCAATCAACCGATTGAGAAATTATCGATTTTGGGGAGAAAAACTGTGAAGGTTTTTGGTGCTGCCATGCTGTTTTCTAATTAGGAACTCTCTAAATTGTTAATATATGCATTGGTAGATCGAAATGTGATTGTTTGGTGAAGGAATTGGCGAGATTGGATCGAAGATGAATTTTTGGCTATTTTTCGTATAAAAACAGATTCTGTTTTTGGCCATTTTGGCTAGTCTTAGGTTAGTCGTTTTAAATTCTGTTTTGTAGGTTAAAAATAGGTTGTTAAAGGAACGTATGACCACTGAAATCGTTCAATTCCGATATCCGACGCAAAAGTTATTAGCGTCGGAAGTTTATGTCGGATTTTGGTCCAAGTCAAATTGGTGAGCGTTTTTCGTGAAATTTCGACGTGTGATGGTAGCATGTCTTGTAATAACCCGGGAATTTCAAATTTTTATTTTTAATTTCTGAAATTTTTAGTTTAATGCCGGTCGGAGTTTTGAGAAAATATTTCAACGGGAAAGATTTAAATTATAAGACTCGGGGCCTACTTTTACGATGGTTTTCAGAATTTAAAGTCGGAGGTCGAGAAATTTATGAAATTACGGAAGATTTAAACATGTGAGGGCAGTTTTGTAATTTGGTCTAAAGAAAAAAAAAAAAAAATTTAAAACACCCGAATGGCTTCGGGAAGAAGCCATTCGGATGTCTTCACCACGCACCCGAGAGAGCCGAGAAGGAGACGCGGGAGAGGGGAGAGATTCGAGCTCCGACGACGGCCGACGACCGGAGGAGAAGGATTTCGGCAGTCGACGTGGATAAGGGGCTCCGACAAACCGGGAATGATTTGTAGCCCAGCCTTTCCCGTGCCGAAGACCCAAGGTAAACTGGCCTACTCTTTTTTCATTTTTCCGCCAGCAAGTGGGAAGTTCGGTTACTTCCGAACTCTCGCCTGGTTTGAACTCGGTTCCTGGTGTGAGGAGGCTGGGGTGGGCGCGCCAGGGGCTCGGCATTTCAGCCCCAAACTCGGCCGAGGAGAGGTGGGAATGTCCCCTGTTCCTCCTCTAATCGTGGTGGCCGAATATGTAGGCTACCTGTGTTCCTGCCTCGGCTTGTTGTGCCTTGGTATGAAGGAATTGCAGCAAGGATAAGGGGTGGGGGAGAGGAGAGCCGGTGGTGCCCTGGTTTCGAGAGGAAAACAAGGGAAGTTGTGCTGCCATTCGAGCTTTCTGATCGAGAAGCTTCGAAATTGTTATGAGTTATGCATATTGGACTGTAATGTGGCTGCTTGGTGAAGGAATTTGCGAAGTTGGATCGAAGTTAAATTTTCAGCTATTTTTAGGTTAGAAGCAGATTCTGTTTTTGGCCGTTTCGGCCTAGTTTCTGTTGATCGTTTCAAATCTGTCTTTGTGGGTTAAAATAGGTTGTTAGAAAAACGTGTGGCCACTGGAATCGTTCGATTCTGATATCCGACTCAAAGGTTATGCGCATCGGAAGTTTATGTCGGATTTTGGTCCAAGTCAAATTAGTGACCGTTTTTCGGGGAATTTCGACGTGTGATAGTGACACGTCTATTTTTGGTGCGAAAAAGCTGAATCGAGTGAGTTTTGGTTGAAGAAAAACACAGGTTGAAATTTTATAAAAAAATGACAAATTCGGTTTTAGCGTTTTTCGCCTGTCTGCGGCTTATCGTTTCAAAATCCGTCTTAGTATGTTAAACTAGATTCCTAAGGGGACGTTTAGCTACTTGAATCGTTTGATTCCGTTGACGGACGCAAAAGTTATGCGCATCCGAACGTTGGGCTGGTATTCGGCCAAACCAAACCAATGGACCGTTTTAGTTGGAATTTAATGAGTGTAGTTAGATATGGTTATTTTTAGCTAATTGGTGAATGTTGAGATAAATACTGATGAGAAATTGGTTGAATTTTAGGTTGAGGCTTTCTTTTGGCGAAGCTGTGCGTCGAGCGAGCTTAGGACGCCAGGTAAGTAGTGCATGCATGTGTTTTGCCCAAGTGGGCCTACACTGTAGAACTTTAGGGTTTATGTGATTGATTGTGGTGTGCGTGCGTATTGTTTGACATGCATCATATTTTAAAAAAAAACGGGAACGAAAATGATTTTTAGCATGTTTTGATGTATGAGGTGAGACGTATGGCGGTGGTACCGCGGATCCCGCTAGTGTGCGGGCCGGTGCTTCACCAGTCGCGGATCCTACTCGAGGGGTGGGCCGGCTGGGTCGTCATGCGGCGTGAATGTGTTGACGGTGAGGATATGGGCAGTGGTACCGCGGATCCTACTAGTGTGTGGGTCGGTGCAACACCAGTCGCGGATCCTACTCGAGGGGTGGGCCGGCTGGGCTGTCGCGAAACGTGTGTGTGTGGCAATTGTGGCCCCGTGCTGGGGAGGCTGGGACGGGGGCGACGTGTCAGGGTGTAGAGTGGCGCGAGGTACACCCTTACCCTGATGTGGTTGCCGTGTGGTGATGCGTGGGTGTAGCTTGTGGGCCTCGTTGCTGGGGAGTCCGGGACGATGGCGACGTGTCAGGGTGTAGGGTGGCGTGAGGTTCTTCCTTACCTTGGTGCGGCTGCACTACGCGTCACAGATGTGACAACATGAGTGTGAGTGTGGAGACTGCATGTGATAGGATTGCATTGTCGACTTTTACTTTCATATCGCATTACTTACTGAACGTTAGGCTTATGTTGTGTGTTCTGTGGTGTAGGTGCTGACGATACCGCTGGTGAGTCTCGAGTGCCTAGTCCTGAGGCGTAGGATGGTTGGCGGCGTACGACTGCGGCACCGGATGGCGGACTTTTGTTAAGGCGACCCGACCCGTGGATATGGTAGGTTGTGGCCTGGTCGGTTTGTGGATTTTCTTTCTTTTGCGGTGATTATGTACGGGGGATGAGATTGGTTGTTGTATATGCGTCAGTGTATAGGTGCATATGGAGTGCGTGTGATTTTGGCGACGTACGCATATATTTTACATGCTAGAGTATGGTGTTGCTCTATATTGTGAACTTTCTTTATTTGTATTGGACGGATTTTCATGTCCTCTTACTCTGATTTGGTTAGGATGATTTTCTCTAGATGATGGATAGGTAAATATGGTTGGATTCTGGTGAATTGTGTGCAGGGTTAAATTTTGGGGTAGCCAATTTTTAGGCGTTACTCTCCCGAAATTTCGGGAGAATGGTTGGGACTCGAGAGGACACGAAATAGGTCAAGGTGTGTATAATGAATGCTAGAGAAGTTTAGATGAGCGTGGATGTGCGGCGTGATCGCAGGTGCGCGGGGCATGCGGCCCTGTTGGGTACCCACGGGTCGTGCGACACCGGGTGAGGGTGTGCGCGCGGACGTGCTGTACAGTGGCAGGGTGCGTGGGGCACGCGGCGCTGTGAGCTTGCGCGAAACACAGTAACGTTGAGTGGTATGTGCGGCACCGTGAGAGGGTGCGTGAGGTGTCGAAAGGGAGACGTGAGTTGTTTTCGAATCGAGTCAAAAAAAAAATGAATTGAAAACAAAAAGGGTATTAAACTGAGTGAATTATGTTAAGTGTTAGTGTGTGTGTGTAATGTGTAGATGCACTGTAGCGCACCGGGAACGTGTGGGTTTTCGGGGTGTTACATGTCTGTTTTTGGTGCATAAAGCTGAATTGAGTGAGTTTTGGTTGAAGAAAAACAAAGGTTGAAATTTTATAAAAAAATGGCAGATTTGATTTTTGGCGTTTTTCGCCTATCTGTGGCTTACCGTTTTAAAATCCGTCTTAGTATGTTATACTAGGTTCCTAAGGGGACGTTTAGCCACTTGAATCGTTCAATTCCGTTGACGGACGCAAAACTTATCTGCGTCCGAACTTTGGGCTGGTTTTCTGCCAAATCAAACCAATGGACCGTTTTAGTTGTAATTTCATGAGTTTAGTTAAGGAAGGTTATTTTTAGCTATTTGGTGGATTTTGAGATAAATATTGATGAGTGGTTGTTTGTGTTTTAGGTTGAGACACTTTTTCGCGAAGCTGTGCATCGAGCGAGCTTAGTACGCCAGCTAAGTAGTGCATGCATGTGTTTTGCCCAAGTGGGTATACACCGTAGAACTTTAGGGTTTGTGTGATTGATTGTGGTGTGCGTGCGTATTGTTTGACATGTATCATATTTTAAAAACGTGAACAAAAATGATTTTTAGCATGTTTTGAGTATGTCGTGAGACGAGTGGCGGTGGTATCGCGGATTCCGCTAGTGTGCGGGCCGGTGCTTCACCAGTCGCAGATTCCACTCGAGGGGTGGGCCGGCTGGGCCGTCATGCGGCGTAAATGTGTTGACGGTGAGGATATGGGCAGTGGTACCGCGGCTCCTACTACTGTGTGGGTCGGTGCAACACCAGTCGCGGATCCTATTCGAGGGGTGGGCCGGCTGGGTTGTCGCGAAACGTGTGTGTGTGGCAACTGTGGCCCCGTGCTGGGGAGGCTAGGACGGGGGCGACGTGTCGGGGTGTAGAGTGGCGCGAGGTACACCCTTACCCTGATGTGGTTGCCGTGTGGTGATGCGTGTATGTAGCTTGTGGGCCTCGTTGCTGGGGAGTCCGGGACGGTGACGACGTGTCATGGTGTAGGGTGGTGTGAGGTTTCCCCCTTACCCTGGTGCGGCTGCACTACGCGTCACAGATGTGACAACATGAGCGTGAGTGTAGAGACTGCATGTGATAGGATTGCATTGTCGGCTTTTACTTTCATATCACATTACTTACATGGCGTTAGGTTTATGTTGTGTGTTCTGTGGTGTAGGTGCTGACGATACTGCTGGTGAGCCTTGAGGGCCTAGTCCTGAGGCGTAGGATGGTTGGCAGCGTGCGTCCGAGGCACCGGATGGCGGATTTTGTTAGGGCGACCCGACCCGTGGTGGTGGTAGGTGATAGGGATTTATTATTTTATGTCGGGTATTTGTGTAGACAGCGGAGTTGTATAGACGTTGATTTTTAGAGATTGTATAGGGGAGTTGTAGTGTTTTGGGGACGCGTACGTATTGATATATGTTAGAGTATGATATTACTCTATACTGGGGACTTTCGTCATTTGTATTTGATGAGTTTTCGTGATCCTTAAACTCTGATTTTGTTATGGTGATTTTCTCTGGATGGTTGATAGTTAAATATTGTTGGATTATAGTGAATTGTGTGCATGATTTAAATTTTGGGATAGTCAGTTTTTAGCCGTTACTCTGCCGAAATTTCGGGAGAGAGGTTGGGAGTTGAGTGGATATGGAATGGGTTGAGATGTGAACAGGGAATGCTAGAGGAGGGTAGATGAGCGTGGGAGTGTAGCGTGATCCCAGGTGCTCGGGGCACGCAGCCCTGCGGGTGCTCCGGGTCGTGCGGCGCCGGGTAAGGGCGTGCGCGCAGACGTGCTGTACAGAGGCAGGGTGCGTGGGGCACGTGGCGCTGTGAGCGTGCGCGAGACACAGTGACGTGGAGATGGCACACGCGGCACCGCGAGGGTGCGCGCGGGGTGTCGAAGTGGGGGCGTGAGTGCGCGGTACCGGATTTTGTAGTTCGAGGGGTGCGTTGGATTCTTTCCTTGGATTTCGAGTCTTACCGTTTTATATTAAACTGTTTTAAATGGTTTTATTTTTCGCTACGTAGTTTTTATGTTAAGGACTTCGTGTTCCCTTTTCGGGACACGAGTTGTTTTTGAATCGAGTCGAAAATTTTTCATATTCACAAATGTTCTTTTGAAAATGATTTGAAAACGAAAGGGGTATTAAATTGAGTGAGTTATGTCAAGTGTTAGTGTGTGTAGTGTGTTGATGTACTGTAGCGCACCGGGAATGTGGGGTTTCTCGGGGTGTTACAAGGGTGGCGTTAGGTTCCTCATTACCCTGGTGCGACTACACTATGCGTCACAGATGTGACAACATGAGTGTTAGTGTAGAGATTGCATGTGATAGGATTGCATTTTCGGCTTTTACTTTCATATTGTAATACTTACTGAGCATTACACTTATGTTGTATGTTCTATGGTGTAGGTGCTGACAATTTTACTAGTGAGTCTCGAGAGCCTAGTACTGAGGCATAGGATGGTTGGCGGCGTGCGACCGAGGCACCGGACGGTAGATTTTGTTAGGGCGACCCGACCCATGGTGGTGGTAGGTGATGGTGAAATTCGTTGGATTGTTATTTTGTGTCGGGTATTTATGCGAATAGAGGAATTCGTATAGTCGTCGGTTGTACAGGATTGTATAGAGTGGTTGTAGTATTTTGGGGATGCGTACGTATTTTTATATGTCAGAGTATGATATTGCTTTATACTGTGGACTTTCTTCATTTGTATTTGATGGATTTTCGTTGTCCTTGAACTCTGATTTTTGTTATGGAGATTCTTTAGATGGTTGATAGATAAATACTGTTAGTTTTTTATGAACTGTGTGCAGGGTTTAAATTTTGGGATAGCTAGTTTTCAGGCGTTACTCTGCCGAAATTTCGGGAGAGAAGTTAGGAGTCGAGAGAATATGGAATAGGTCGGGATATGTACAATGAGCGGAAGTGCGGCGTGGTCGCAGGTGCGCGGGACACGCGGCGCAGCGGGTGCTCACGGGTCATGTGGCGTCGGGTGAGGGCATGCGTGCGGATGTGTGGTACGTGTAATAACCCAGAAATTTTGAATTTTAATTTTAATTTCTGAAATTTTTAATTAAATCTCGGTCGGAGTTTTGAAAAATATTTTAACGGGAAAATTTAAATTTATAAGACTCGGAGCCTAATTTTGCGATGGTTTTTGGAATTTAAAGTCGGGAGGTCGAGAAATTAACGAATTTATGGATGATTAAAACACATGAGGGTATTTTGGTAATTTGCAATTAAATAAAAAAAAAAGATATGCTATATGGTGGAATGGCTTCGGGTGGAAGCCATTCCACCGTGTTGTCGCGCGGCCGAGAGGAGAGAGCGCCCGAGAGAAAAACCAGTCGATCGAAAAGGGAGTGTGCTGCCGACGAACGACGGCCGTGCGAAAGTGGTGCCGACGAGCTGGAGGGAGAAGCTGTTTTGCCTTCCCGCGCTGAGAAACCGAAGGTGAGTTCTCCCCTGTTTTTGGTTCTGTCGACCGAGCGTGGAAGCTCGGTTGTTCTTGGAATTCCGACGGTAGAGCTCGGTTGTTGGAGCAATTTAGAGTGTAAAGTGTGCGTGTGCTGGAGCCAGTGTGTGGCTCGGCCCTTCTGCGGCAAAGCTCAACCGAGAACAGGGAGTTTTCCTTTTCGGTTTTTGTCCTGCTTAGATGGCCAAGCGTGAAATTTGTTCGTACCTCTGAGTCCCCGTAATTTCATGCTAGAATTTAAGTGAGATAGAAGTGAATTTCATGGTTCAATGAACTGATTGAGAAATTTTCGGTTTTAGGAAGAAAACCGTGAGAGTTTTGGGGCTGCCATGCTATTTTCTAATTAGGAACTCCCCAAATTTGTTAATGTATGCATTGGTAGATCGAAATGTGATTGTTCGGTGAAGGAATTGGCGAGATTGGATCGAAGTTGAATTTTTGACTATTTTTCGTATAAAAACAGATTCTGTTTTCGGCCGTTTTGGCTAGGTTTAGGTTGATCGTTTTAAATTTTGTTTTTGTGGGTTAAAATAAGTTGTTAGAGGGACGTATGGTCACTGGAATCGTTCGATTCTGATATCCGATGCGAAAGTTATGCGCGTCGGAAGTTTATGTCGGATTTTGGTCCAAGTCAAATTAGCGAGTGTTTTTCATAGAAATTCGACGTGTGAGAGTAGCATAGCTGTTTTTTATGTGTATAACTAGTTGCGGGTGAGTTTTGGTTGAGGAGAAGTGAAAATGTGAAATTTGATAAAAATGGAAAATTTGGTTTTTAGCATTTTTTGCCTGTCTGCGGCTTACCGTTTCAAAATCCGTTTTAGTATGTTAGACTAGATTCCTAAGGGGGCGTTTAACTACTTGAATCACTCAATTCTATTAACGGACGCCAAAGTTATGCGCGTCCGAACTTTGGGCTGGTTTTTGGCCGAAACAAACCAATGACCCGTTTTAGCTGGAATTTCATGAGTGTAGTTGAGGAATGTTATTTTTAACTATCTGGTGGATTTTGAGATAAATATTGATGAGTGGTTGTTTGTGTTTTAGGTTGAGACACTTTTTGGCGAAGCTGTGCATCGAGCGAGCTTAGGACGTCAGGTAAGTAGTGCATGCATGCGTTTTGCCCAAGTGAGCCTACACTGTAGAACTTTAGGGTTTATGTGATTGATTGTGATGTGCATGCGTATTGTTTGACATGCATCATATTTTAAAAACGTGAACGAAAAATGGTTTTGAGCATGTTTTGAGTATGTGGTGAGATGCGTGGTGGTGGTACCACGGATCCCGCTAGTGTGCGAGCCGATGCTTCACCAGTCGCGGATTCCACTCGCGGGGTGGGCCGACTAGGCCGTCATGCGGCGTGAATGTGTTGACGGTGAGGGTATGGGCAGTGGTACTGCGGATCCTACTAGTGTGTGGGCTGGTGTAATACCAGTCGCGGATCCCACTCGAGGGATGGACCTGCTGGGCTGTCGCGAAATGTGTGTGTGTGGCAACTGTGGCCCCGTGCTGGGGAGGTTGGGACGGAGGCGACGTGTCAGGGTGTAGAGTGGCGCGAGGTACACCTTGATGTGGTTGCCGTGTGGTGATGCATGTGTGTAGTTTGTGGGCCTCGTTGCTGGGGAGTCCGGGACGGTGGCGACGTGTCAGAGTGTAGAGTGGCGTGAGGTTCCTCCTTACCCTAGTGCGGCTGCACTACGCGTCACAGATGTGACAACATGAGTGTGAGTATAGAGACCGCATGTGCTAGAATTGCATTGTCGGCTTTTACTTTCATATCGCATTACTTAATGAGCGTTAGGCTTATGTTGTGTGTTCTGTGGTGTAGGTGCTAACGATACTGCTGGTGAGCCTCGAGAGGCTAGTCCAGAGGCGTAGGATGGTTGGCGGCGTGCGACCGCGGCATCGGATGGAGGATTTTTTTTAGGGCGACCCGACCCCTGGAGGTGGTAGGTTGTGGCCTGGTTGGTTTGGGAGTTTTTCTTTCTTTTGTGGTGATTATGTACAGTTGATGGGATGAGTTGTACATGCGTCAGTGTATAGGTGTATATGGAGTGCGTGTGATTTTGACGACGTACACATATATTTTATATGTTAGAGTATGATAATACTCTATACTGGGGACTTTCTTCATTTATATTTGATGGGTTTTCATTGTCCTTAAACTCTGATTTTGTTATGGTGATTTTCTCTGGATGGTTGATAGTTAAATATTATTGGATTATGGTGAATTGTGTGCAGGGTTTAAATTTTGGGATAGTCAGTTTTTAGCCGTTACTCTACCGAAATTTCGGGAGAGAGGTTGGGAGTCGAGAGGATATGGAATGGGCTGAGATGTGAACAGTGAATGCTAGAGAAGGGTAGATGAGCGTGGGAGTGCGTCGTGATCGCAGGTGCGCGGGCACGCGACCCTGCGGGTGCTCACGGGTCTTGCGGCACCGGGTGAGGGCGTGCGTGCGGACGTGCTGTACAGAGGCAGGGTGCGTGGGGCAAGCGGCGCTGTGAGCGTGCGCGAGACACAGTGACGTTAAGTTGGCACGTGCGGCACCGCGGGAGTGCGCGCGGGGTGTCGACGTGGGGACGTGAGTGCGCGGTACCAGGTTGTGTAGTTCGAGGAGTGCGTTGGATTCTTTCCTAGGATTTCAAGTATTACCGTTTTATCTTAAAGTGTTTTAAATGTTTTTCTTTTCCGCTGCATAGTTTTTATGTTGAGGACTTCGTGTTCCCTCTTCGAGACGCGAGTTGTTTTCGAATCGAGTCGAAAATTTTTCATACTCACAAATGTTCTTTTGAAAATGATTTGAAAACGAAAGGGGTATTAAATTGAGTGAGTTATGTCAAGTGTTAGTGTGTATAGTGTGTAGATGCACTGTAGCGCATCGGGAACGCGGGGTTTCTCGGGGTGTTAGAGTACGGAGGCAGGGTGCTTGGGGCACGCGGCGCTGTGAGCGTGCACTTGATGAGGTGATGTTGAGTTGGCACGCGCGGCACTGCGAGGGTCCGCGCGAGGCATCGAAGTGGGGATGTGAGTGTGCGAGACCGATTTTGTGTAGTTCGAGGGGTATGTTGGACTCCTTCCTAGGATTTCGAGTTTTGTCGTTCTATCCTAAAACTATTTTAAATTGTTTTCTTTTCCGCTGCGTATTTTTACATTGAGGATTTTGTGTTCCCTCTTCGGGGCACGGGTTTTTTTTCGAATCGAATCAAAATTTTCATACTCACAAATGTTCTTTTGAAGATGATTTAAAAACGAAAGTACTATATAACTGAGTGAATTGTGTCAAGTTTTAGTGTGTCATAGTGGGTAAATGTATTGTAGCGCACCAGGAACGTGTGGGTTTCTCGAGGTGTTACACTGCAGCTCCAAATTTTAAGGGAGATGATCCTATCCAAACAAATGCGCAGAGTACCACGGCAACTCTCAAATACAGGTGCATCTGGGACAAACTTCCTGATACTCTCAGCGTATGGGCCCAGCTAAGAGTGTCAGACAGTTTTCTATAGTATCAAACTCCAAATGGCACAACAGACAACCAATGCATAAATAAAACTCATCAGCATGACAATATAACAAATTTCACGATAAATCTCAAATCGAGCCTGTCGGCTAAGGCGAGTAAAACATGATATTTAAACTCTACTAGGCAGTATAAATCAAGCAAAACGTGTACATGC